>JAHZNB010005890.1:0-13240 GCA_027744295.1 Callyntrura guangdongensis
GAAATTTTAAAAACAAGTGAGTCTCCTTTGCTGATTGTTAGAGCAACTTCCGGTTCGACAACTCTAAGCTCTTGTTCCAACACCTGCATGGGTTCAAAATTTACTACATCACTAAAAGCACAAAAACGTATAATAGAAAACCAAAAGCAATGAAACTTACATCTACTCTGTTTCTAGGATCGTTATTTTTGTCGATTTCTTCTAGTTTTTCAGCCATCTTATTCATTGTGCTGGCTACGTCCAAGGTTTCTTTATGAAACGCTATCAGGTCTTCGTTCTTGGATGTTTCTCCGGCAGAATTTAACAAATTTTTGACGACATTTACAAACCCTACGGCATCTGCTGATTTTGGCCTGATTGCAGGTGCTTTCCCCAACTCACCCTGACCGCCGATCGCACCCTAAAAATAAATTTGTATGTAAGTATGGACGACACCAAAATTTTGAATTACGATGCATTGTATTACATTTTCAAAGTAAAAAAAGTCGCTGCTGTAATAATAAAATAAATCATTTTATCTATAACAAATTAAATCAATCAGGTGCGCTCATGGGACTGTGTGCGTGCATACAAGACCATCTAAAACTAATAATCACAGTAATTATTAACACGGTGAAACGACTCTAACGATCAATGATAATTCCTACTTGTCTTTAAGCTGTTAAGTGTTCTTGTGAGGAAGCTCATTTATTATAACTAACCGTACATCTAGCGAAAAAGCAGTAAAAGCTGACAAGCAAAACTTATTTTTAAAATAAAATGAAAAAAGCATAGTGAGGGTCAGGTCGCCAATCTGAACAGGAGCAAACAAAAAATGACATAGCTTATTACATAGCATAGCAAAATACTAAAGCATTTATTTTTTCGAACCTTTGGCATGTGCCAGGTTTTGTTAAGAAGACTTGGCCCTGACCCAACAGCAGCAGCAGAAACGTTTAAAGCTGAAGGTTGTGTATAGTGTGAATAATTTTTTTGAGATGACGACCGAGACGTTATGGAAGGTTGTTGTTGTTTCTGTGACGCTACAATAGGAACTTTAACAATAGCAACATGTTCTTTTGCGCCCCCACCACTACCACCGATCTTTGGTTCCATGCGTAAAATCCCTTGCACCACATCACGAGACTTAATTTCTACGATTTTAACGTTCCCCTCATTGCTGACCACTTTCTTTCTTGAACCCCGTCTTACAATGGCCGTGGGACTTACCATTGGACCTGAAGCAGGTTGTCTCAAGGGTTTTCCAATATCTCCAGCAATAACTGTCGAGGCATCAGACATAGTAGACAAAGAAATCGATTGCGCATCTTCATCTGTATCAGCATCTTGATCACCAAAACTACCCTGTTTTTGAACACCGTTTGGTTTTGCTCTTTGCAATTTTGGTGTACTTCTCAAAACCATTGGCTCCTCGGAAGAGTTGTGATCACGAGTCGAACTTCTATCTGTCGTTGATTCTGCATGACTTCTCATTTTCACTGGAGTTACGCTGGAACAACTATATTCATCGCAGATAGTTCTTCCATCTTCATCTTCCTCCATGTCTTCCTCAATTTTAGACATTTTAACAGGTGGCATGTCATCCTTAATTGAGCGAACTTGATCTTGAGAATCTTCATCGTCTTCGAAATCAAAAGCTGGGTTACAGATTCCTATTGTCGTATTTGAAGCTGACGCACTTAATGAAGATACAGGTTTGGTAGTTAAACGTGCTGTGCTGGTTTCAGAATTCAGCTGCGATTTAGATTTACTGGAAGTAACATTTTCTTCAACCGACTCGTCTGCTTCGTCCTCGTCCAGTACAATAAACGAACTCAAGTTCTACCAAACCAAACCATATGAAGCAGCAAAATTTAAGTTGAAAGTGCAGTGAAATTTACGCCAAAACAAGAAAAATTCAACATTTGTGTAGACTAAACCAGACATGAATTACCTGAAGATGATTGCCTATTGCTTCTAGACGATGCGACAGCTTCTGTAACATAAGATTTTCGTTGTTTGTTACACTAAATGGATCCCCTTTCGCAACAATAAGATCAATGGATTCATCCCTCAAACTGTCCAACTTGAGATTTCTCTCCGTGAGGTCATCATTCAGTGCCTAAAGAATCAATAAAATTTTTAAATTAGGCACAAATAAAAATTCCTTTTTTAATCCTTTGAACAAAACATATAGCCAGTACTTGTAGTTCAAATATCTCGTCGTCGGTGAATACAACATTGTCTCCCGACGATTTCCCCAAGAATGCTTCTGCTTTAACAAGCCAATCATCCAGTTCACCGACGATCCCCAGCTGTCTTGCTTTAATTTCATCTAAATCTTTCAAAGATAAGTTATCTCTATGCATTTTAACAACTTGATTACTCAAAACGTCCCATTTTTTGAGAATCACTTGTCGACGCTCCTTCAAAGAGTCCAATAAAACCGGATCAACTAGTTTAAGGAATGTATCATAATTTTGCTCAAACTCCTCCACAATTTTGGACCATCTTGGCAGCTCCTCAATTCGACCCTAAAAATAAAATTGCGTTTTTAACTTCTTTACTGACATTTTTCCTTACCATCTACAAAATATGTAGAATTCTACAAAAAAATGTGCTTACTAATAATTTTAAATAATTACAACAAAGTAAGAAATATAAAATCTATAGCCAAACTCTAAAAGGCTGTTATAAAACTCAACTCACCCATGTATGTCATAATCCTTACATGTTAAGCGACACATAGAAATATGACAAGTAAGCTAACATTTTTATAAATTGTAATATAAGAATTGTGAAACTGTGAAGCCACACGAGCAATAGCAGTGAACGAGAGTGAAAGTGTCAGACTCATTCATTAAATTGACAAAAGATAGATAAAATTACGCTTACCCGGAGAAAAGCTTGCTCCATTTCTTTGTCGGAGAAATTACTGGATAGCTGATTTTCAGTTTCTTCCAGCCAATTCTCTATTGACTGCATTTGGTCATTAAGTTGGGTGCTGACTGTAAGACCTTTCTCTAAGGAACTACGAATGCTGGCGATTTGCATTCCAAGCTAGAGGTTTACAAATAAAGCAGGTTTTAATTTAATATGTATGAATAATATGTCACTCATCCGTTGTTTATTTACCTTATTGTACAGAGCCTTAATCCCATCGAGCTCAACATTTAATTTGGAATCACTCTTTTTATCTTCAACTTGTCGTCGTCCCTCCTTAAGAACTGACTCAACCTCTCGTTTGAGGTCACTGAGCACACCGTACTCCTTCTGTACGTTGATGTACGAAAAAAATAGATTTTTTGGTATAAAACGTTCACAAAAATTAAATTGCACACCTATACAAACTACATCATTATATTCTAAATTTACTGTGCAATGATTCAGTTGTCCTTGAATACTTTCCGGGTCATCAGAGGCTAGTTCGAGGAAGCATAAAGTTTGTTCCACTTGACGAAGGGATCTCCATATTCTTTCTATCTTGGGCCAAATTTTTGATTCTGGTGGAGGGGATGAGAACTGGTTAAATTTTGATTGTACTTCTTCGAATCGTGATTGTAGCATATTTTTTTGTTCCTCCAGTCTACCAGCGGCTTCGTTTTTTCCAGCTTTACGATAATTTTCGACTTGCTTGGACATTTTCGTTAATAAATTCTGCTGCCGTGTCAGTTCCTCGGAGAGTTGCTATACATATACATATGTGTATAAACATTCATGCATGTTTTTATATAGCCACAGATTCACAGAGAAAAATCATTTCATTTTTTTATACCATCCATGCACAAATCACATAATTACTCAAAAATAACATACAAACACACTATTAGAAACAAACAAACAACCAACCTGTGTATCATTTGGTAAATCTTCTGCGGTTAAGTCATGCTCGAGCCGAGCAGATAATATTTTATCTGAGCTCTCTAAGCCATCAAACAACTGTTGTATATCCCCTTCCCATTTTTCAGCTTCACACATTTCACTTTCCAATTGTAATTTTCTCTCCTCCGCCTACCCCAGTAGTAATGTTTGACGGATGTTAACGCAAACCGTATCAATAGTTCCGTTTATGTTATGAATTCCGTTGGTTAATATGTGGTTATCCATAAATACCAACAATAAGAATCACAACGATGTTAGTTTTATAAGAGCGTTAATTTGCATTATTATGCAACGTTAACACGTCACAAAAAATCGTCACAATACACGACAGTGGTTATTATGTCGACAAGCAAAATACAAACCTTTTGATTTAACTGTGACCAGCGTGCCATGACCTGAGAGACTTCTGATTGAGTACTCTGAACTAAAACCCCACGTTCGACTAGTTGATGACTGATGTCCTGTAGCTGTCTTAGCCGGACATCTTGTTGACTACCCATGTATTCAATATCCTAACGCAAGCACAAAAATATTTTAATAACAAAACAAAGAATTACTTAATTTTAACAAAATATTCCAATTTTCAATTACCCCTAAGTCCTCCGATAGCTCCTCAACATCCACCGCAGAAGTTACAGGTTTCTTTAATTTTCTTTCAATTCTATCAAGACAATCCGTTTCTTGCGCTACGTGACCTAAAAAAGCATTAAAGGAAAAATGTCAATCGGTGTTTACAATTCTTTGGATAATTCATTAAAAGACATTGCTTGCATCTCACTTCGGAATTCGCCATACAGGTAAGATGCCTCCTTTAACAATTGACAATTGCGGTCTACAATGCCTGTAATTTCTGTCCAACGAGCATTTAACTGGGTAAAATTCTTGGCAAGTTCCTGGATTGTTGCTGCTCGACGCATATCGTCTTTGCAGTGTTCTATAAATTATGGAGAAGGTGAATAAGCGCAGTAATAACTTCAAAGAATTCTGGGAGTAATAGAATCATACTTTGATGAAGCAGTAGTAATTCGTTTCCTTTGTCATTCAACAAACGGAAGGAATCTTGCTTCTTATCGACACGATCTTTAAGAGCTTGATATTTTCGAGAAATACGTGCTAAATCTGACGGACTAGTAAGGGAGCCTACTTCAGGGGCGTCTTTTTTCAAAACATTAAGCCATTCGGTCATTTCAGTTATGCCTTGTAACACCTGAAGTAAGAAGAGAAAAACATTATATTACACAACGATTAAAATGAATGTTCACTTGCATTTTGTCAAAATATCAAATTTCTTACCAGTTTTGTTTTATCAAACGCTTCTTTAAGTAACACGTTCTGTTCTTTGGCTTTTTTCGTTGTACTTGTCCAATGAGCATTTAATTTAAACAGCCGTGTTCGCATCGCTGGCAGAATAGTTTCATCCGCTTCTTTCAACAGTGCTTTGCCAGTGACATCGAGAGTATTAAACTTAGGTGATAGTGTAAAAACGTCTGCTTGTAGCGCCTGTAGTTCACATTACGTTATATTTCTACAAGTTAAAGGTATTGTTAACTTATCAGAAAATGATTAAATTACATTTGATTGTTCAAGCTGAGCTTCCAAAACTTCAAAATCCCCAACTGCTGGTGTCTCAGCACAAACAAATATGTCTACTTCCTCCAGCCATGTTTCCAGTCCATGCATTTCAGCTTGCCATTGTTCTACCCTTCCTATTACTACAAAAAAATCGTAAAAAAATAATTAGACAAATCAATGCTTATTTTATATGCTCAATAACATTTTGTGACACGACAATGTACTTACATGAGCTCAGATGTTTAAACTTATCCTCCAGTAAACTCCTGACTTCGGTGTATCTGCTCTTAAGTTCATCAATATTGGTAGAAGGGGCCAAAGTATTTGTCGAGTCAATGGCTTCCAAACTTTTTTCATGAATCTTGGCAGAATGTAGAGAATCTTCTAATTGTTGAAATTGTTGTTTCATTGCAGTCAGATCTGTCAGTTTAACATCCACGGAAAATAATAAACTTTCTACTTGATTGATCCATTGTGCAATTATCTGGGATGACTCGTTATATTTTTCTTCGAGAGACATGTCATTGATATCTTCTAATTCGTTCAGTCGTTCCTTCAATCTGTAAAAAATTACATTTAAAATACATTACATTACATACAAATTAATTGGTCGTGCTCATGCATTGCGTATTCATAACACATTATAAAAATAAACCTCGTAACGATCTGGTCCCATTTCGACTGGAACGTTTCAATTTCTTGTTTTAACTCTTCATCTTCGTTAGCTTTTACATGAAGTAGTAAAGTTTCTTTTGCCTTTTCTTTTAATTTAGTGGCACGGCCCTCATGTGACAAAATTGTCTTGTTTTTGACTCTACATTGTTCCAATAATCTTCTCCCCTCGTTAGAAATTGGGCTGACTTCTCCTTGACCGTCCAACCATTTTTCGTATGCCTTAAATTAGAAATGTTCACATACACATGAGAATGCTTTTAACTTGACATAAAAACGCCTATAGTGTAATTAAGTTTATTATACATGCTTAGTTGTCACCCGCTATATTTCTATACAAGTATATACTTACCGACATGGTATTAGTCATCGATGTGATTTCGCTATGTAGTTGCTTCTTTGCTAACAAGTAATCTATTTGTAGTTTCCGTTCTATTAGTGCTTTCTTGACTGCAGTCCATTTAGTATTCAGACGTTCTGCCTGATCCTCGATATCCGTGGTATCTTGATTTTCTGAACATTTCAAGGATTGATTAAACAATTACCAAGAGTAGCTTTAAAACAATTTGTATCATACTACGTAAACCTACCCATTCGCATGACGCTGATCAGAGAGTTTGAGTCAGACACAGCTTTGGTAAAAACTTCTTCGTTTGAAGTTAGTTCAGCCTCTAAATCCTCCCATAAAATCAATTGTTCGTCAACGCTCAATTCGTCAAATGTGCAAGTGCTACCGTTCGATGCTTCGACAAGGTTTTCAGTTCGTTGTAACCATTCATTCACTCTAGTATGTGAAGCATCCCAGTCATTCATTATCTTTGTTTTCTTGGCTCTGGGGAAATCCTGTCAAAACAGTTGCAATACTTGTGTTTATGAGATGAGGCAACTTTAATCGAAGAAGTGTTAAGAGCAGTTTACGAATAAATTCAATTTTAGCAAAGATTAGACTGTAAAAATTCACACCTGTGCTTTTGAAATAGCCACAATATCAACGAAATCAATGCCATGCTTGTTGGGTTTAGTGTTAATACCATATTTGCTAATCTGTTAAAAACGTACATTAAGTTTGAGTTAGCAAATTTCAAACAAAACACACAAAATCAAAAATTACAAGAAAAAACGCAATGTGACAGCAATAAACACTGCTAACCCGTTGGCTTTGTGCCTCAACTATTTGTGAAATTGCATCCCATCTATCCTGGAGAGCTTCTATTTTTTCCATGAATTTGGAAGCAGCGATTTCAGACTGCTCGTCGGTCGTTTCATCTCGAGGTACATCATCTCCCTTTCCGTCAAGTTTATGGTGGGTTCTATTTGACTCGTCAACCACTTTTTGAACTTCCGTTTGTAATACGCCAATATCCTGCATTTTTGTTTCCATTTCGGCTTGCAAATGCTAGCCCGACATAAAGTATTATTGGTACCCGGTACAAGTTTTTGAATTTCAGGATTTCATTTTTAAAGACTCAAATACCTGCAACTTCTCGTATCGCTCCATTAGCGAATCCTCGGAGCTGTCGTTGGGATTAGCTTCTACTTCTTTAAGTTTTTTCTCTTGATTTTGTAACCATTCCTCTAAGTCTTTATGTTTTTCTAAATAGATAGGAACTGCGACTTTAAGCTGAGAAATTAATTTTCCACGTTTTTCTGTCCATGAGCAGATATGAGACCATCTTTCACTGAGAGCTGCCAACTGATCTTCCATATTTGAAAAGTCTGTATCAGGATTATTTTCATCCACTACAACAACTAAATTTGAAAACGCTACCACCCTCTCCTGTTGTTTTATGATGTCTTCGTGTAGTAATTGCTGTTCCTTCATTTGCTCTTCAAGTGTATTGAGATCATGGAGAACCAACGGCCCCATCCGAGATATTCTGTCCTCTGTTCCAGTTAAAAATTCTTTGAGTGCTTCAAGCTCAGCAAGTTGCAATGTCATCAATTTTTCATGTATCCTGATAAAGTATAATAAAGAAAAATGAAGTAGTCATTCATACTACTATGATGCGCCAGGTACTAAAAGGGAGCAACTCTTACTTATTTTGTCTATCCATAGCTTTTACTCTTAAATCTTCCCATTTTGTATTTAACAGTTTCATCTGAACCCGTACTTCTTCAATTTCATGAGCTGGTAGTTTAGCTTCTTGTAAAAGTCTAGAGCCTTCCTGAAGTACTTCACCAACATCTCCTTGGTGGTCCGTCAATGAAAGCATGAATTTCTATATACAATATAAACATTATCAATTTATCGCAAGTGATCAGGAGAAATAAGTAGTACATTATTTTATATCTTTTAACGAGCTCGTACTTCGTGTTCTTGAAATTGTCCTTTCACTTCGTTAAGGCTATCGCTGACAGGCTCCATTGTAGTAATTCGGTCATCAGCTATCAAAAGCCAAGATAGAACTTCCTCCACAATATTTTGATAAGAAGTTAGTTCTACACTTGGTCCCCTAGACGCCTCTTCTTCTAGTTTGGCAGTGGCAATGGCTTCTTGAAGTACATCTTTACTAGGTAATGGGGGAGGATCTATACCGCTACAATCATTCAAGTTATTCATACGTATCTTTTTGTTTCAAATAGTAATAATACAACAGTGAAATCTAATAATGACCTTCCGGATCTAACAGCTTTTCAATGCCAAAAACTTCTCGAGCGAATTGAAACGCTAACTCGAGACGTTCGTTGGGGTCCGGTTTAGCTGCAATACAGCCAAAATCTATCACATCAGGTCTCCATCGATGAATTAAAGCTGCAAATGCAAGTCCGTCGGACCACGATGTTGTAAAATTTCTAATTTCCACGCCAGGATACGGCTATTTAAACAAAAAATAAGTGTTTTATAAATGCAGCTTAGAGATTTCTGAAAATGTTACAAGAATATTTACGACACCTCTGTGTTTTGCTGGCACCATAATAGTAAAGCTTTCTCCAAATTTGACTGCTGCATGGTGGCCATAAGCTCTTTCATTATGTCATTAACCTTTCAAAAAATATTATTTATTTTTTCCAGAATATACAATTTTCGATAATTTTCAACATAAAAGAATTAAAAGTTACCTGCCAGTGCAAAAATATTGTCCACGAGAGAGCTAGCGTAATTTTTGGATTGCCATCTACAATATCATTATTGCTAATATTTACAAGGCGGACTTTTTGTTCCTTTAAAACATCTAAGGCACGACTAACATTGTTTAGATGATGCACTCTCATCCTCCCTCTTTCTCTTTTCTGTGAAACAGCAAATAAAGCATTATTATGGTACTTCAAAAATGTGTAGCGTCGGAAGGTCTCATTCAATTTTGAAAATCCTTACATATGTTTTATTAGTAAGAACTTCCAAAAGGGATAGTAACTTTGTTCCATCTCTGAGATCATAAAACATGTCGGATATGGGAGACTGATTTCCCTGTAAGCAAATTAAATCATGTCAACACGTTTTTTAACTTTTTTGTTACGTTGAAACTGTTTCAATTTAATTATAATTTTACCCGAGCTAGCATGGAATTTATCCATTTTCCAAATGTCTTCTTTTGGACATCTTCTCTCTCATCTGTAAAAAATAGACGTAGTTTTAAATGACAGACAGCAGTCAGTTACATACTCTAGTTAACGGTCAATTGGTAAAGCTTTCACTTTCACCTCTACTTTTTTGACGAAACATGTAATTGCTTTTTGCTTTCAGGTAAGCATATAAATTGTTTAATAATTTTATGTTATAACAAAACCGGTAATTTTAGTATTTAAACAAAACTATGCACTTTCGAACAAAAAATTTTCCCAACTTATCTTGTTCAAGACAGAAACTTGTCAATGTCAACAAGACTAGAAATTAGTAGTTTGAAACCATAAGGCATCGTTTTTGTGTGGTAATAAAATAGTAGAAAACTTTATTGTAACAACGCCTCCATTTGTGAAGTTCGTGATGCCGCCATTCTCTTTATGTGAATAACAGCAGTGTTAAAAATCAAAAATGAAATCGGTGTTCATGTGAAGTTACAAAAAATATTTCAAAACCTTAACTGCACTAGATGCTGACAACTTTGTCTAAACACATGCATCCTTGTTATAAAAGAACGATGAATGAGGAATGACTTACATTTACACATCATGAACACGAACAAATTGGTTTTCGTTTCATTTTGGATTTATCGGAGTGAACACATAAGCCAAGTAGGAACAGCATTTTACACAATAAAAATGAAAGAAATCCCTCATAACAGCGCTCATTGTTTACGGAAGGAAATTGTGCACAATCGAAATATTTAACGCGGAGAAACTTCCACCTACTGCTCTTAGTAGTAATACATCAATTTTCATGCGTTCTACAAACAACGCATCTCTAACATTCAATACCAGGCGAGTCAAGTCACACCGAGTCTACGTGTTTGGAAACCGAAAGTCGAAAACGCATGAACGCTTGAGCCCTGCAGCATTCACCACACCAGTAATATTAATATCTAAATTACAAACAAAATGTTCTTTCGTAAGACGAATGACGAAGTAGGTGTAGGTAAATGCCACGCGGACAGAAACTTTCAAACATGTCAATTGAATAGAGAATGGAAGTGATCCAGCTAGCTGCTTGAAAGTGTTGTTTATGTAGTATGCAGCAATAGCAATATTGAATGCGTAAGTAAAGGAAAAGAACAAGAATTACATGACTTCTACCAGAATCGAGGGCGAATTGGATGTATCCTTCCAGCTTGTCCAAATTTATATATTTGAAAAAGTTTTAAAAATTTGAATTTGAGTTTTTTGACTATGCTATTATGATAATTTAATTTATACAATACCAAACATCCAAACATGTTAATTATAATAAAAACACACACTATGAAATTTGATGTCTATACGTATAAATGTACCGAAATAGTCGTCAAAACTGGGAGCGGGCTGTGTGGCCAAACTGAAAGAAAAGATTGACGTGTGTAATGGTTTGTTATCTTATATTTGTGAGATAATAGCAGCTCTGTTAGCTCTTGCATAATGATAGTACGAGCACTACTTTTGCATCTCTGGAAATACATTTTGTGTTGTACAGGCACCTGCCGCTGATGGATAACAGTGGATAAAATTATCCAGGCCGGACCAATTAAGACACCTGAGGGGCCGTACCGTGGAACTTGTCAACAAATTGCTTTTTAAAGTTGTTTAGGGAATTTGATAGCCAACGTTGTCTGCTTGAAGTTCAATATTGGATTAATAAAAACTGTGCAACAAAAACGGCAGTATTGCAGGTTTACAATCATAGATGCTTTAGACTGTTTCCAAATGTCTATTGAAGACGTACAGTGTTGATGTGTGATATTACTGAAATGTTGTATGTTGTAAGTCTCGACAGTTTGAATGAACAATATAACTTCATTTTATAATTTATGTTTTAATAATAAACAATACAAAAATGCCACGACCTAATTCTATTAGTCAGCAAACAATAAACAAGTACAAGATTATGGATAAATTTCGTAATTATTTTTACCCTTTTATACGTAGGCGGAATTTTGAGTTAGATTCCAAATTTGCTGGATACAGGAATGTGTTCATTTTTTATTTCTATGTGGTGAAAATTTGAAATACATTCAGCACATCTGAATTGTAGAAACACGCTATTGTACTATGCAAGATATACAAAAATTCCCATTTTGGCAAAAAGACCCCCACAAACTTTCGGCATTGGATGTTCTTAAAACAATAACTTATTGGTCAATTTAAAAACTGTATTACATTTCTGCGTATTTTCCTAACAATGCCAGTATTGGTTTCTAGGAATGAGAGGTCACTTTGAAAGTTAAAAATTATTAAAATCTATTTGAGGTGTAAAATTTGATAGGAAACGTTATCTAATCTTTATCTATCAATTGAATATTTTTACCTTGCGTCCTTTTCTTATGGTAAAATAATTGATGATTTTTGTGCATTTAAATTGCCGACGAGTTTCGAGTTTCTAATGAGACCTCAGTGTATGGCAATGTAAAATATGTCCATTAAATTGTTTTAACATAAAATAAACAAACGTCCCAATTTTGCACTACTTTTGCACGAATAAAGTTCCTTTTCACCTAATCAAACATTGGAAAATCACTCTTAAAGGCCGTACTTTTTAACTTTTATCCAGGCCGTACAAATTAGCGGCAGGTGCCTGTGTGTTGTGTACTTTTGAGTTTTGAATGATAAACAAGTCAAAGAAAACTGCAAGTGAAAGCAATAAGTTCAACCATTTATAAACAATGAAATGAGTAGTGCCTTTTTCCTAAAAAAACCTACGCAAAACTAACTGTCGACTACTGGATTACTGAATACCAATAATCCATAATAACTGATTTGATTAGTTACTCCTTTTTCTTTTACTATCATAATATAGAATAATATATTAGTTGATACAACCTCAAACCTCAACCTATGTTGTATGTGCACAAATTCATGAATTTAGTAGTTAGTAACTGATCTAAAACCACAATGGTAGTGCATTAAGATTTCGTTTCTCTCTCTCTCTCTCTCTCTCTCTCTCTCTCTCTCTCTCTACTTTATTTTTTAACCAAATTTAGTTTAACCACATATCACTGCAACATGCAACCAAGATTCAGCCGAAATAGCTAAAAAAAAAACTCATTTTGTCGTTTAACATACATGTGACACTGATACTGCGTGTGTGTAGTACTCACTCATGCATAACTATTTTGACTAATGGATGCATTTATTGGTCCTACTCTATTATCATGTTGTTTTTATGTTGTTATTAGACTTTCACTTTTTCGGTCATTGGATGTGCTGTAGTGCTATGTACATATTTGGTTCCACGCACAGTTAGTGCTTTAGTTTTGAATTGTTTCCTTTATTCATACATTCAATACAACAATTAAAGTTTATTGCGGTTAAGTACCCATCTAAAAATAAAACTATAAAAATACCCATCTCATCTCCGTTTAAATTATCACGAATACTAATAATGAATTAACCGTTATTATTGCTGGTCTGACTATTGCTAAAAGTTGACGTGTTGGTGTTGAGAATAAATGAACTAGAATCAATGTTGAATTAAAGTAGTTTTAAATGGCCTATCTAAATGCAACATATATGTAATATTTTTTAAACCAAATGCACCGTGCATGAACACACGAATACAGTATATTAG
>JAHZNB010005891.1:0-11791 GCA_027744295.1 Callyntrura guangdongensis
ATTTTCGTTAACGAACGAATGAACCCACGGAGGTTATTGGTATTTTAACAATGAGAACAACAATAACAACAGTGGAGACTGATTATTACACAGACAGTGGAGCCCAGCCAACAATAGAATAAGTATATTATGTGTTTGTCATATTTGGCAACGGTATAGCGCCACTCCACACACACACAAACATACACAACCTCTGAGACAGAAAGAGGGACAGATTAAATAAAAAAAACTTCACAAAATTAACAATGCTATTTCATTGTTGTTGCTGTTGTTGTTGCAAAGAGTAAAAGTCTGTCTGAAGACAATGAAAAGTTCGGGTTTGGTTTGTAGGTTGATTAAAGGATTTTTCCTTGATTTGAATGATTCATTGGGTGCGTGCAAATAAAATCACAAAGGTTGCATCACATATTGAAGGAAAAAGTAAAGCATAACAAGCATCACTATACATTTGCAATCGCCGAAATGGACGATATACACTAAGGCAATCAAAACCATCTAATATATTTAGATATTTGTTTGTTGGGGTTATTACTTTTTTATTACTTGATGCTGATTGGGGCTTTTAAATTTCGTAATGCATGCATCTGTAAACGTAATTTTACCTTTTTAGCGTCAACGTAATCTGATGACTTAGCTGAAGAAGAGTGAGCATTGTCTTGTGCGCACAGTGAACACCTCGCACCGCTTGAACTAAAACTATACGACTAGCAAAAATTAATACAAGAATCGAAGCCGCTTTCACGGTCACGTTAACTAATCTGGATACAGTCAGTAGATCACTAATGAACAGAAAGTTGTTTTGATAACACTGCGGATGATGATGATAGCCCATCATGATTGAAAGTGACCCTGTGACTGTGTGGTACCACCGAGTGAAAATTCCACAGACCACAATTTGAACTATACGCTGATCCCGAAAAATGCATAAAGGGGTAGAAATGTTTGTTGAAAAAATAGAACACACACACAGGGAAGTTGTCCTACTTCAATGTAAACTACTTGACAAAAATTCTCAAAGTAAACGAATTATTTCCTGTGGTGCCAACGTCCTTTTCCAACTGACTTTGGCCAATAAAATAGCACTGGAACTCCAAAAAGCTCTACGGGTTTCGCTCTGTGCGACTTTGATGTGTAGTTGAAGTAACGATGATATAATAGCGAGTTATTTTGTGTGTGCGTCGTCGTTCAATGCAATCTATTTTAATAAAATGACATTTGTGCAATGTTGTTCTCTATGAACAAATTGTAAGTGATTATAAAAAATGAAAGGTCGACTTGAACTATTCTGTCTGATCTGCTGAAGATGATGTGTGCCTCTCTCCATCTCTGGCTTGCTCTATAGAATGAATGACTACTGTTTCTGGTGATGAGGTTGGCAATGGCGAGGATGTTGACATGACATGAAACTTTAAAACAAGCAAACCAATTTGCCGTCATTAAAAAGTACATCTCTTTCTCCCTCTCTCTGCTCTCACTCTTTTTTTACAAAAGACCTTTCCACCATCAGACTAATAGGGACAATAGCAATTTAAAAATCCTCTTTCGTGTTTATTTATCAAGTTGACGACGACGACAATGAGTTTGAAAGCACAACGATAGTGTGGAAACCACAGAGTGATGATGACGATCTATGGGATATACTGCTAATATGCAAACTGCTGTTTTTGTACACTGTATTCGTTCATTACTGTAAAATAAATATCAGCTTCATGAAACTCGGCGTTTTTATTTTATACATATTGTATCCTGCGCGGACGGATATGGATATGATCATTCCTTGAAATGAAAGTATTTAATTTTTTTCTCGTTTAAGACAAGGCACATATTGCTTGCAAATGCAGCAGAAGCATACGGATTGCATTCTTTAGTGTTTAATCTTAATCTCATCATGCGCAGCGGAGATACAGACATATTTCCAAGTTTAGCGGAGGAGAGAACACACACTTTACGTGTTTGCCTGGTATGCTTAAAATTGTGTTCATGTGTGTGATAATGTGAAATGTGTAGCATATTACTCCACAAGGATTGTTCTTTGTGAGGTATACATAGATGCATATGAGTACTACGATTAATATTGTTATTATTACTGTTCTCAAATTGAGGTGACCAGATGTCAAGATTTGCAGAAGCGACGCATATGCACACAAGAAGGCGGAAAGTCTCATGAACACCACCACCACCGCATAAAATCGTCTGTTCACTTTACCTTTCAACTCTCCGTTCTTAACAGCGACAACAACGGCAGCAATTTTTTTTTATCCTCCTTCTCAATATTCTCTCTCTTTTACTCTGTCGCCTTAACTGTCCATTTATATAAAAGCGCATTTGCACAATTTCGAACCCTTTGAACAGTTGAGTCCAAATGTAGATTATTTGAGCAATAAAAAAAGTTGCACACACACGCATGAGACATTAAACACGCGAGAAGAAAAGAGGCAATACAAAGCAAGAAGTAGCCTGACTATATTCTTTACAGCGGCCATTATGCATGTTGGATATGAGCTAATCATGGTCAATAATCAACAGTGCCAGTGCAGTACTCTCCCATGTGGTAAAATAAATATTCCACCGTCTCAAAACTACATCTGCTACTACTTCATTTATATAGAGAGAGAGGGAGGGAAAAGAGGCAAGAGTTTGAACTGAAAAATGGTAAAAAAATCAAAACTTGTACAAGCTGTTGTAGATGTTCACATTCCACCTCATCGCAGCGTATAAAGCCACAACAACCATTTTACATTCATCACCACCACTGAAAACAGACGACGGTACATACTTTATTCCCAGCAGGCAACTTTTGAAAACGTCCATTATTTTCCTATTTGGTTCAGTGTAATCTGTAAAATTCGTAAATTTGCTTGCAAGGAGGAATAATAAATCGCCAATAAAATTTTATTCAAAAGGAGGGTTTGCTCGTATTTTCACTATTTAGTCGCGCTCTTTTAATGTTTGCAATGCCACCACCACCGCAACCGTAACAGAAATACATAATCGTAATATTTATACCAGCAGGAGAACATGAGCAAACAACAGAAAGAACGGAGACTATGACCTGTTCATAAAAAAAAGTAAATAATTTATATATGAAGTCAAGCCATTATATATCAATTTGTCTGAAATGGGATGAAATACTATTTTAAAAATTGAAAGCAAACTCAAGTTGTAAGACAAGCGCGTAGTCGTGTATATTTCTGTTGCAAGAGGAATGCGAAAATGTCACCGAGCAGCCCCTGCCTGTAGCAAAGGGCATTGTTCCTATTCAGCCTCAGCACATTTAAACGCGGTCATTGTACACAGATTTGAATACACTTGAGAAACAACCATCATCGCATTAAAAAGCTCTCTAACGACAACAACAACAGTTTTATTATTTGATTTACAATATGACAATACTCACAATTCCACTGGCTTACGACAAAGTATAGTGAATCTAGAAAAGAGCATCGTTTATTGGTAGCGCTGTTTAGCCAAGTGCTGCTCCTTATTTATCAACTTCACACAGTGACGCCTGCCGCTGCCAAATAACACTGATTTGGACAACTTCATGTGCATTTGTATTTTAAAACGAACTTGCGGGCTTGCTTTCGATAACATTAAATGCTTGTATTTGAATTGAATGAACAATTAATTGTGATGTACTCACAATCAGTTCACGCAATTTTAAGACAGCCAGTATGCTACTTGTTCAGCATAATATAATATGTTCAGTCTAGACGAACAATCAAAACGGCAGTTAGGAAAGATGGATAGAATGACAAAATCAAAGCAATGTAAACTCATGGCAGTAAATACATTTTGGAAAGATTAACAGTAGAATATAAAGACAGTGACGGTATGAAGGTTACAAGATAATATTGCCATTTTATTGGTCATAATATCACGGATAGAAAACAATAACTCAGAGATTGGAGAGGAACATGAAAAAATGCCTAAATAATGCACCTACTTATACGGGCTTACCACACGTATCTTCTACCTGAGCTACAACACAACAATTTTTATATTAATGCAGAGGCGTCACCAATAATGTTCATTTTATTGTATGCAAACCATTATGTCCTCTGGCTTCTTTTCATCGTTTCTACGCAAATGTCTTATTAAAACAGCGAAAGGAAAAGTAAAAAATGTAGTGCTGCGCGAATTGCGTCTGACATTTTTGGAAGGCGTTTTTGGCTTTTCGGCTTGCAAAGAATTTTTATAAAAAACCCTAATGATAGTAATATTATGGCTTAATAATATAGTATTTTATCAGAGTAAATAAATGTGTACATACATTCACATGATGGAAAGATGTCGTCTACTTTCAGCTTTGATGTCAAGTTCCGATTCATGAATGAATCATGAATTTGATGATGACGACGACGATCATCATCATCATCATTATACACATAATAATCATCCGCTCACGCAGGTGTTGCTTGACAGAAAAAAGTCATGTTTACAAAATGGAATCATTCCCAGCCAGCACGAATCGTTATTTACTTACTAGTAGTATTACTAGAACCATTTAATGAAAGAGGATGAGTACACACTCTACTGACACAATTTACACTTTTCACTTTTTTTATCTTCACATTTTTACAAAGTACGCGTGTATTCACTCAACAAACCAATTCATTGAATCATTCATGAATTCTTCTTGAGTAATAAAGTCATGTTATGATAGCCTCTTTGACCATTTATGTCAACCTTATATAACCAAAAATAATTATCATTCTTGAATGTGGTCCCTTCCAATTATGCTAACGTGTTTTGGGACTGGGTAAAGTAATAGTGCTATTATAACAACGCAGCACCGTCTACCATCATAATATCACTATCAGTGCCTATTACTGATTACTACTTGGCCCAGAGAGATGGCAAACAATGGCAAAAATGCATTAATAACTTCTCTCCGTTTTGCGATCGTCGTCGTCATCAGCATCGTTATCATCATCGACATCATCAATACGGCTTTAAATTATTCAAACACGATAAGTATGCATGTTTTATGTAATAGTCAAAGGACCATTATGGCATGTAGGCATATCCATAAAAACATTTCCATTGTCGACTTGCAGGGTAAACGCATTAATTCGTTAAATCCCCTCAATTTAACTTGAGTATTTTGTAACTAGCTTGTTCTTGTTCCCTTTCAAGGTAGATAGAGAGATAATGAATGGGACGAAATTACCAACTATTATTGCTATTATCACAGCCGCAGATTTTGGTGCGTAGTATATTATACACAGCGAGCATCTTTTTTAAGCACAAATTGGACATTTGGGTGGTGGTGATAAAAACAAACGCTGTTGTACGTAAAGATGAAAGGGAAACAGAGAGGTGTGCTCCGAGTATTCCTTTATGATGTGATCATTTTCGAACTACTACTTAAGTCACCTGGTCAGTAACTAATAAAAATGATGATATGACTCACCCAGGGTTGTCTACACTTAAGTCCAGCTGTGAATTACGAGCAGGGTTATTAAATGCAGAGGGGCAGAAGTATACAATGTTTCAATATTGAACAGAGAAAAACCGACCAACCACAACCATATCGTATCAATCATGTTCACTACTGAGAGTTTCCACCAATTATTTAATATTTATATCGCAATTAAAACATGTGTCGATTGTCAATGTGCTATATTGTGCACTGCCTGCCAAAAGGACGTGGATGTGAGGGCGATGGCAGTGGGGCCATTATATTTTGATTGATGAGGACAATGGTCATTGCGTAATAGAACATTTAGTCTTCACCACACACACGCAACAACGCACACACACACACACACACACATGATAAATATGTGCATACCAACCTGTAATAATGAAGTCCCCGCCACACCAAGCCTAATTTATACCCATATTTATAATCCCACTACCAGTCCGTGATGTCATGCACTGTACATTGTAGATTGGCAAGAGATCTGTCTGGTTCAATATAAATGAACAAAATAGTTATTGATGACGGTTTAATAGAGATTGCCTTTCATCATAACTTTCATTGTAGTTACATGCATGACAGTTATATTATCTGATCTGTATTAACGTATTATTATTATAACATCTTCAAGAACAAGTCTGTGGATTTGTTGAGATGTGCACGCCTCGAGCATACACAAATGCTGCAATCTCTCAGGAGGCAAACAAAAAATCCAAGTTTGTCAATACTTTATATGGAAGTTAGCAGTTAATTGCAAATTGAAAGACAAATTTATTTTACATTTTTTTATTTGAGTGTCAATTTTAACAATGATCTCTTCAACGGGTACAAAATTTATAAATGATTAGCATCATATCATCATTAAATGCATGAATGTATGTGTGTACAGTTCCTAATGCAAGCATCACCGCATCACCACGTCATCAGTTATTTATCATGGTATTATTTGGCATAACACATCTGCAATTTCTATAATAGGTACAAATGTTGTTGTTTACTGAAATCCACTGGCGTCTGTGATGACGTCTATTTATCTACTGACATAGGAAAATTGAATGAGGAACAAGGGCACTGATCAACGTGTGAAAATTTACTCCATTTGAACACTCTAACAATGACGACTAATTTTCTAGGGCAAGATAAATAGTTACACACACTCAACAAAAAATAGCCTTGCCAGTCTGAGAGCTGGGCATACACACCGAGGTAGTACCTACATACCATAGAGGTAATATGCTTTTGGGTACGGAAGATCTCGTAAATTTAAAAACGTTTATTGTAACATAAAAGTCATTTTCCCAATTACATTTACAACAACATGCGATTTGCAGTTGAACATTTCAGTGGGTTCGTGGTTTCCATTTCTACTTTAATTCGTGAGAGACAAAAAAATTAGACGTTTGATTATAAAAACCAGTACTACTACTACTGCCACACTTTATTTTTATTTTGTAGCGCATTTTCTGCTCGACTTGGTCTCACAGAAACCTACATTCTCCATTTTTTCCAAATATGAAGGTAACATATATAAGCTAAGCTTACGTGAAGCAATAGAGTTATATATGTATGCAATTCATAGTTACAATTCATGTGAGATTTGTGTTCGTATGTGTCTGCATTATTGACTGGCACTGGCAAACATACTTATATACCTACGTGCATTCATACTACCACATTGTTTTGCTATTTACTATTACCAACGATTACTGAAGGAAATGGGAAGGTGCTGAACTGACAATGAGTATCCAATCTGTCAGTTAGTTTTCTGACAGCTCAACTCATATTGTCAACAATCAGGCGGTGTGCTAAATATTAACTAGGCGAGGAGCTGAACGATGATGATTTAAACCGAGGTGGATTATATGCACTTGATTGTAAATGAATATAGGTAAGTTTTTTTTTTTACATAACTGCATACTCATTTCTATCCTCAGCGAATTTTACCGTACATTTTTAATACCCAGTCTTTCATAAATGCAGTTTTTGTAACTCATTTGTATTTACAAGCACACTTTAATAAGAAAAAAAGCCATGCAATCCGCATTTCTATTCAGCTTGAGTTCCCAACAACGCTTCATCAGGAAAATTTAAATTAGACGTGCAGCAAAGACCCACGATACAAGTACATCTATTTAAATTATAGAACAGTGTCCCCAACTTCATGACGGACTCATATAATCTGACGACAATTTGTAAGTCAGTAATAATATTGTACCAAATTCAATATGCACGGGTTCTTGTGGGGAAAAGTGACACAGGAACGCTCAAACTCGAGTATTAAACATCTAGAGGCAAACTTTTTACTGAGCTCAACTTCATTCCCTATCAACAACACGAACGTGATCAAGATAAAGAGAGTTTGTTATCATAATTGTCAGTCTCGTAACTACTGCTAAAAAGCTACTTAGCTCTACAATTAATCGCAAACCACTTCAACAGCTGCAGCTTGCATCCCCTCGTTTCTGCGTTTAATTTTNCTTAGCTCTACAATTAATCGCAAACCACTTCAACAGCTGCAGCTTGCATCCCCTCGTTTCTGCGTTTAATTTTTACAAGAGTGCTACTACGCACTTAATCAGGTGAAGTGACATCATGTTAGGTATACCAAAAAAGTATCAGGAGAATTACACAGGATTCGTTACTGCAACAAATGATAATGACGATGACGACGATATCGGCATGAACGAAAAATAATTAGACGTACTTATGATTTTAATACAATAAGACTGAATAATAGAATATCGAATATCACTAATGCTATTTTTTCATTCTATTGACTTAAGTCTGTTTAGAAAATTCAATTTAATTTTTGTCAACCTGCTGAGCGAGCACAATCATTATCATCGTCATCACGTCATCGAAAGAGAATGAATGATACATTGACAAAATGTGTAGTCGTCTTAGAAAAGTCAGTCGGTCGGAGGCTATTCTTGTGTCTTTTTGCTACCATATAAGTAAAAAAATAAAGTGTATTAATAGCTTCAACCACACAACACATGAGCAAAGCCATTTTTCACTTTGTGTGTTTTTGAGGCGCACGTATTCCGTGAATCATTCCTTCACTTACTCTCTGTGATGATGAGGATGCTTATTATTGCACATTAATGTCATCTTGCCTTTTATTCGTGTCCACGCCGCAACTCGTCGTCGTCATCATCATTTTTAGATGCATTTGTGCGTACCGAGAATGATTTAATGGTCACTGAGCAGGAAAATAAAAACTTTGTTTTAGAAGAGCACTACAGTGAAAAAACGTTTTCAAAGTGTCTACAGTGTCTCTAGGAAAAATGTAGCCCACCGTCAGGGAAATGCTTACAAAAAACACGGTTATACCTAAATGTGGCGGTGCAAAATAATTATTCCCACTGAAGTGATCGTGCCTTTGCTCATTGCTCTTATTCATTCACAGCACCCCTCTCATTCATTTTTTGTTATTTGCATAGCACTTAACTTGTTTCATGGAATGTAACACGCCACACAAATGCAAAAGTACTTGGCTAAATAGGTGAAGACTTTTATGTGCAGGTACAGTTGCATAAATAGACACAAAAGTTGTTATTTAGCGTATGGCTATGTTTAAAAAAATTATTCATCGTTCCCCCGACTGTAACTCTTGAACAAGCCCATCATCATCGTCCCCGCCATGAAGTATGATGTTCACGTTAATGACCATAAAGAGAAGTTTATTGTGTGCCCAGAGTAATCTATACGCTTCGTCTTAAAAAGTAAATTACAGCTTTGTAACTACATAGAGCTTTATGTATTGTGCCGAATTTCATTCGCTTAACTATAAAAAATCAATCCTCCTAAAAATAATCACAGGCACAGGTTGACCGACATGGTGGCGTAGTGGTGAAAAGCTTTATGACGACGATGATGATGATGATGTATGACTGAAATGAGGAGGGAAGGCGTAGTATTGTTAACAACGAAATCAAAGCCATAAAATTACACGCACTTTGGAAATAAGCATGTTATTATTATTGGTGTAAAAAATGTGCCTAGAAATTGCTTTTCAGGTTTTGTACGAATTGTGCGCATTATTATACAGGAAAAGAATAAGTACCAACAACGTTTTAATTCATGGTGGGCCCGATAAAAGTTTAGTCAGAGAGGTTTAATAACTGCAATTAGGTATGCATTGCCTTCCCAAAGTTAATCTTCCTTCTCAAACGCACTCACAGTTACAAACATACGGGGTGGCTTATTTGGCTAACGGAAATCGGCAAACTAAAAAATACAAAACTTTTTTTTTCATTTGAGACCAACAGCAGCCTATCATAACACGTCGGGAAAGGAACGCCTTGTATAAAATATCCAACCTAATCCTTAATTTTGTGTTATTTATGGCTGTGCATTTTGCATGCTTGCTATTTATTGAAAGAATCTCATCATCAGATTAGCCATGTAGGCTGCTGCTGCTACTACTACTGATACAACCCACAACGGTATGCTCAATATAATAGCAAATATAATAGATCAGGATACAATGGAATGATGACGACGATGATGATGGCAATAATGATAAAGCTGACAATGCGAGCTTTGTTTCGAATACATTTTCAAAGATTTCAAGGCAGCGTAGATAATTTAATGTAAGGAATCGCCGTATACCCTGTCCTGTGTGTTACATAAAAATACGCCTGTTTGCTGCTGCTCTGCCCAGGTGGTTGAATGGCCCTATATGTATGAAAATGTATTTACCTGAATATTTTAGTTGTTGCATTTTTTGAGCATGAGACATTAGCAAAATGCTTAAAAGACACTTTTCTATGCATCCACTTCACTGAGTAGCTGCTTCGTTCAAGACGACAAGTAAAGACGGAGAGAAGTATAGAGTATGTCATTTTTTGCAGTGGCCTGCTTGCTTTATCTTTTGTGGCATTATTTTTTCTCCGCGCATAATACTATGCTGTGTCAGAAGGACGAAATATAAACTATCTAATTTGGTTTTTAGAAAATGTAGTTGATACTACATACACAGGCTCGTAAATATATTTTTAAGTCATATATTTATGGGATTTATGTTGTCTTGCAAAAAAAAGAAAGAAAACCACACACATGGAAAGGGCGTAGAAAAATGCAACAACTTTTTTCAGGATTATTAGCGAAGTCGGACAAACATTCAGCACACACATAGTACACAATGGTGCGTGTGCATTTTTACTGTCCCAGTGAATGCAGCTACAAACAAAAAAGCATTATAATCTTTGATGTTTGTGGTGTTCGCCGACGGAAAAGTGATTCGGGTTGACATTTTTTGTTTGAAAGTTTGAGAATTCTGTTAAGGGAGATGAAAGGAACGAGATCATTTATTATCATTTTGTGTAATGGATGTTTTTAAATTTATAATGACGACTGTAGAGAGAGAGGAAAAACATTAACTAATGGCAAATGGTATTTGTGTGTCAGTTAGCATATATTTTTCACCAATAGACAGAACAACCCTTTTGTTAATGACTATCTCTTCCGTTTATAATGCAGTAACATCCTATCTAAGGAAAATATGTCGTTAAGCCAGAGAAGGTGTGTAAAAACTAATAAAGACTAAAACTTGCGTTTGTACATAAATCCACAATGACAAATTATCGGTACACTGCATGCCGAGGAAGGAACAGAACAACAGACTTGGTTTCAACATGGCTGAACCATTTGGTCTTATTTCGGGCGAAATCGTATAGGGTGAGAGATAAACGCCAGCGTAGTGTTGCCAAAACCGTGAACACTAACATGGATAGTTTTTTAAATGACATTCACGGACACATCGTTATGTACGTGTCACGTATCATTGCTGTAATATGATATGCATCGAATTTGGGTTGAATAAAACATTTTGGTATCCCTTTGAAAAACCATAAATCATTTGTAAGTGAAAGAAATCGTAAAAATTCCTTTTTTGAGAATGCAATGTCACATAATAACGACAATGATGATGATCATGCGATCCCCAAACCGTCCGTTCCCTTCACGCTGCTGTAGTCGCATGATATTTGATTGAATGGCCCATGTGTTCATGTTGACTTGTCAAATCTAGCGTGGCTATGTAAACATTTCATGATGATCCGTGTATATTACCAAATTTTTTATTTTTGTGACGAAGACGCCAGTAACGTCCACACTCCACACGCTACTACCACTGTGTGTAGTCTACTGCTTTTGACTTTGAACGGACATTTGCATCATTGCGGGTACCTGATTACTTGTGACAGTGACAGAGACGCCACACTCAAGTTTCGTGTAGTGTAACATGGTAGTATCTGAAAAGAAAGTGGTGGACATGCTGCTGATAATTGCGTAAAGAATTGTACGCAAATTAATCAATACAGTGCTCCTAATATGGATAAAAGATTTTTTCAAGACAGAATG
>JAHZNB010005892.1:0-21864 GCA_027744295.1 Callyntrura guangdongensis
TATGGGGGTCACCAGGTCACATGCATTTTTAACGTACAGTATTGTACAGTATCCACGACATTACTTTTTACCTAGCCTAACGATCGCTTACGTAAGTTACAATTTGAGTTTCACTCTCATTTCGTTTATTTATACTTTACAAGAACTTTACAAAAAACTTTCTGGAGACAATTAGAAGACTTTGTTGGGACGTTGAGGAAACAATGGGGAGACCCTGTATTTTGTGGGGTGACTAACAACCTGTCGAAATAAACACTTTTCTTTCGAATCAAACAGAAACAACACGAATTATACTTTTCAATACAAACTGCTTCTACATTTATACCTGTAGCACCTGACCTCATGCACAAGTATAGAAAGGACTATTGGACGTGGAAATTCTTACGCAACCTGGCAACCAGGTTGCTGCGGCATCCAAAAGGCATGATATGAATTGCTAATGGGAAATGAGAAAATTTTTGGCAGGCATTTTTGAATGTCCTAAGCTGGCAACACGAAGCCGCGCTGGCGGGCAATTTAGTTTTTTGATTTTGCAGACTGGCGTCATTTGAGAAATTTCGATTGGCTAGGTAAAAATTTGGTTTTTGGATTTCCAAGGCTGGCAGGCAATAACCAAAGTTGGTTTCCGGGCACAACAGTAAGATTTTCCACGTCCAAGTTTATATGGAGTAATAAAGCAGCACATTACCAAACAATATTTCCTAGCTAAAATTGCACAATAATCAAATAAATCAAATAAGCTGCATAAAATATCTAAATCTTACTATATTACCTCTATTTTTAGTGTATAATTTTATTACGTGTAACAGAACTTGTGCACAACGTGTGTGTGTGCAAAAGTCTAACTTTGCGAACCGTCTTGCAGTGAATCTAACTAATTATGTTTTATTTTGTGCAAGCAAAGTACCTAATTGAACACCGACATTCGAAATTAGACGAACTACCCAGGCATATCCGTATATGCTGAGCACGTCAAACAAAAAACCTTTTACTTACATTCTAAATGGGTATTATGTGTTCTCCATAATTAAGTTTTTCTCAGTTACATATTTAAGAGATGTACTGAAGAAAATATAAAATTATGTTTGACTGATTTACTCTCTCAAAGAAACATGCGAAAAGGAAGATAAGCACGCAGAAATGTAACAAATCTAGTTAACAGATATTCCGCTCGGTATCGTAGACCCTGGTATTTTTTACTTAAGGTAAGGGATAGCTGCCTATAGGGATCCTCGAGGATGCTGGAAGATACTCGCAAAATTATTAAGCCACAAAACATATATTTATGGTGCGATATGGTGTGATGCTACAGCTAATCTGTCGCATCACACCTACTTTATTATCTCTCACACTTTCTCTTTGTTTACAAGTTGCACTTGAGATAGCGAATTGCTATCTCGCGGCACATCATTGCGGTTAACCGTCACAGCATGTAACGGTGCCCTTTACACTGCGTATGTGAACCGTATTATCCACACTTATCAGTGACTGCTGCTGCGTGAGATGAAAAATAGTTTTGAATGCTTGTGTTTGTCGCACCGTTTTATTTTCGGAATGAATACCTAAGAATGTAAAGTTGCATACCATATTTTCGCGGCAATTATTTCTTACAACCATAGTCAGTTAAAAAAATAGATAGCACAGTTTAAATTACTGGGGCGTATAGTAAATGTGTTAGTCATTGTGACATTGTTATGGCATATTCTTCAGGTAAAATTAGCAGCAGTTTCTCGATCCTGCTATGCAAAATGTTATGCTTTAAATCGCATTTAATGATGCAGTGTATGATGAGTAGCAAATGATTACGGAAGTCAAAATATAGCAGTTAAAACTCCGATTATTACTACAGGTAATATTAAACATTCAACCTACTGAGATGTTTTTTTTAAATTGACTTAACTCACAAATATGCGGCTTTATATAGTAAAATACTACTAAGTAAGACTCATTACCGTGTCGTTATTGAAAAAATGACATGCAAGAACGAAAAATTAGAGTTACAACGCAATCAATAATGCTGCTCACAAAACATTCAATTTTTGAAACATGTTGTTTAAGTTTTATATTTTGGATTTCTGGGCTTCTTGACCCGAGAACCTCCTCTCTCAGGCAAACAATTTGACGCAGTTGTACCTGAAAACGATCACAACATAACCAAAGCGTAATAATAACAAGTTTGGCAGTGGTGGTGAACTTAATTAAGCTCTGACGTGTTTATTTATTTTGTCAAGTTGTACAATACGAAGAAAAATAATCAAGTTCCCTTTTTCCTATTTCTCAGATGCAAAAACAAGCAGTCTACACTAAGATTAAAACGGAGCATAACAAATTTTGTCAACATTATTTACTCACTATGTACGACAAAACCAGTTCGCTAATTATACTGCTAATTATATGTTACACTTACATTTATGATAGTCATTCACAGCAATACATACAGAATTGGAAACGAGTAGCTTTCAAAATAGGGACATGCCCATAAAAAATAATCGGTATACAACAACTACTGCCATAGAATGCATGATGCAATAAATACATTAAAACTTTTCTAAATGGGGCTAGTCCCATAGCGCACAAAATCAACTGCGCACATACGTAAACTCCGCACAAACCATTTTATGCACGGTTACAAGGATTGCCTTGCCTAACACTTGCTGATGAATATCCCTTCATAACCTCGCTTGACGTACTCCTTCAGAAACCTTTTGACGTTCTCTTCCCTGGGACAGTACTGGAAGACACGAAAAACCCACCCTTGGCCCAGCATCTTTGCTTCTTCGTTATGCACGCAGTGTAACGACGTGATGTAATACAATGGCAATTGACACCTGCAGTATTAATTTTTAGACACGGTCGTACGAGACCATTAGTGCAAGAAAAAGCAAGCTATCGAGGTTCATTTTATTTGTGATTGATATAAGCAAGCAAAATTATTTTGTTTGTTCACGTACCGATCCGTTTGGATCAATAAGTTTTTTATTAAAGAAAAAGCTAACGAAGGTTTAACCAAACTAAAATGCTCTGCAAATAGTGACGCAAGAAACTAGAAATGGTATCAATGAAAAGTTTCGTGGTTATAAGCGCATTTTGTCGAAAGAGTTTTTTTAAAAGGTGCTTTTTGGATTCTCGTAAATCATCAAAAGCAGTTAGAAAAATGGCCGTGAATTCATCATGGGTCCATGAGAAACATTTATTATGCAAGGTTCGTCTTGGGTAGACAATTTCTTACCTACGCATTTTGTGAATAGAACCTACAAACAAACATGTTTGGCGACCAATTGAACACTGTATGAAATTATTGAAAATGGCGACCTGTCGCGCTCATTAGTGTTCTAAAGAAATAAGATTTTACACAAGAATTAATTCATTGTGCCGTATAAAGTTGTCGCAGAATTACAAGGCAAAACTACGAGATAAAACCACACACAAGACTCAATTTTACCTTTGCACCAGCACGGGGTTAACACGAGGAGTAAGATGCCCTGAAAATTTGCCTCCAAGCTAAGAAGAAGAAGTACGACAAGTGCGACAAACTCTTTGACTTCGCCTACTTGACCTCTGACAAATAAGCAATTCACACTCATGTAAAATTTAGAGAACCAAGTCAATCCATGTTATGACAAAATTAGGAACATGTGCCAGTAAACGTTCGTTTAAGGCTACTAGTAGCAGGAGCTTTATGGCGTCCTATTATTTCTACGGACAACAGTTCAGTAATCAGTAATTTTAATAGAGACAATATTCTCCAACATCATAAGAACGATAGTGTATTTTATATAACTTTCCAACACAATATTTGCACTAGATTTAAGAGCAGAGTTCAAACGTCACTGCTACCATGATGCGGGCGTGTTAACATTTTGTTTAAGATTTCCTGCTTATTAAGTGAAAAGCAACTTGTATCACAGAGACTACAATTAAATATGGCAGTTTATATATATATTGTCGTCGATTATGATTTGCCTGCGGTATCTTTTTCCCTAATAACTATAAACTGCTATTATTTCCAAGGCGAGTTATCTCAAAGTTTTAGCGACTCTGTATTGCTTAAATGTTTTTAACATAATAACTAATAACTCTTGATATTTATACTTCAACTACTTTTAAGTTAGTTTATATTTTATAAATTTTTTAATTAATTCCGGCCGTTTTGCGCAGCTACAATCGTCGTTACGTTGGTTAAAGCCCGTATCAAAGCAAGCCTGTCCCAAGAAGTCGTCCACGTTTTACTTATATTACATTGACCATAATATTTTGGATATGGTAGTATCAGGTATCTAGGGCACTTAACGTATCCATAAAAGTTTTGTCAAGGTTTTTCCAAGTCCTCATGGAAACTTAGTATAAGTATAATTGTAGAGTCTTTCGAGGTCGTTTAGGGAATCACAACGCTTTTCAACTACAATTGCAAGAGCTTCAAATAAAACTTACAATGAAAGATAGACAAAGACAATAATAGGCGTAGGTGCCTTATCTGTTTTTGTTTATTTTGAATCGCATGAGATAACAAGTACTCATTCTGCTTTCACTGACGCAAAGTCAAAATCAAAAACCACAGAGAAACAAGTAGGGTGCATTCATGCATATTTCCTTTTTTGTGTCGTTCTTAAATTATACAAATAACGTTTTTTTACTATCCATTAGTTAATGCCCTCGTCAGTTTACTTATACGTCTTCGTTATATTTACCCGTTTGATATCTCAGCACATGCTTTGATTTTTGTCGTGTTTGCCTCTCTTTTCCGGTATCGCGAGCAATTAATATACAGGGACTCCGGAGAACAAATAATTTGCGTTGTGGGCATTTTCTATGCATTATTCAAAATATCAGTTCGCAATTTATCAAAGCTTATTACAAAATTTAATTAGGATTTAATTTTATTCACACTTGGACGTAGACTAACAACAAGCAAGTTGATCCAATATGAATTTACGTTCGTAACCTTGCATCCGCGTGACCCACTATTTTCGATGCTAGTTTATGTTTGTTATGTAAACAACAGTCTAGTTCTCCTTACCCACATCACGCAACCACAAATAGTGGGAAACAAAGAGGCTGTTTTGCGTTTGTTCTTATTACGTATGAACATTAGTAATTGTATTGTTTCCTAGAAGTAAAGTAGTTGCAAATACTTACATCAATAAATATTTCAAATAACTGCATGAAAAAAGATAATATTTCTGTTTCTCTGTAGGCAGTCATTGTCCTCATTTGATTACAGATCCAAATGACTGAATGACGTATTAACTTGAAAGAAAATAATTCTCTAAAAAACCCTTTAATACTCGTATCATTTTTTATCATGCCCACAGTAACCGTACATTCAAAATATTCTAAGACAGGGACTTGGTTCTCCTGCATAAGCTTTTGCAACCACGTGATGTGAAATTAAATGTGTTTGGACGTAAAATTGTCACAAATTTCAAATATGTACTTTCACTGGTGCCAGTTTATTCAGTATACCATGAAGCTTATTGAATTAGTTTTTAATCGAAAAGAGAAAAATATTTGCGCTCTGACAATGAAATTGTTAATGTGTTTTGAGATTAGAGACTAAAAACGAGTAGCATTCAACTTTGCAGTACTGAGCTTAACACTGTGAGAAAATTATTAGTCATTTGTAGCCGTCTTTCCCTCGCAGTTTCATTCTACTTTTGTTGTTCGTATGACTAAAATTTTCTGAATAAAGTCACATATAAACATTACTTTGTATGTTTGTAAAAATATCTCAACAACGATTCTTATTTTGCGCATGGGCTCCGCATCCCTTTGAAATCCTTGGTAGTAAGTGATTTTATAGTTTGCAGGTGAAGCCATATGGCGTCCACAATGTCCATTAGTGGTGAATAGTCTTCATTTGTACCCAGATCACCTTCTAAACCCATTTATTTAAATACTTCAGGGTGATTTCACGCGGCTTCTTAAAGGACTTCCTTCATAGTTCTGTTAGTGGTAACTGAGGAAGATTGTAGGAAATTTGAAGTTTTCGGTTTTAACTAATCGATAACTAATATACTAAGTACTGATTTTAGTCTTGAAGATAACGCTATGCTCTACTAACATTGTCATCAGTCAATGCGACTAATGAGGTCCCTTAGTGTTACGTTTAAACGGTTGCGAATTTTAAGGTGTGCTTTCATAAATCATTCACGCATTCCCCATTTTAGTTTGTAAGAGTATTAAAGAAAGTGTTGAACGCAATGTTACAGGAAGCTTCACGAGAAGGATAGGACTTTTTAAAACACAAATCCAATCTAGATCAGGTTTTTTTAAACCAAGGATTGAGCAAATGATTACACCTGCTGCATATTGAACGTATGTATTTTTACTGTTCCGATTCCGTACTATTTCAACGAATCTCAATACTTTTCAGGCCTAAGAGTTAGCTAAAGAAAAAAAAACAACTCTACCACTTTTAGTTGAACTCTTTACTGGTTTTTGCTTGTCTTCATATTGCTACTGTGAGTTTACTAACACCTTTTACTTTGATATAGTAACCTGATTTACATATCTTGAATAGGAGGTTTTGTTAATTCATTCATGTGCAAAAAATACTTGCTTTAAAAAGTTGACCGATATACGTATTATGTACTAAATTTAAATGTATGTCTTGAGTTACATGTTATATGTTTTTGTACATGCATGCTGCCAACGGTAGAAATAAGCGCTCGTTTGGTGCCAATTTAATCACGGTTTGTTAGCCTTTCTAAAAAATGAGATCAGCCCGCACTCTTTCTTCAAAATACAGGACTTTCAAAATAACAAGATATCGCTTTACCTAAAATAGCGATCACATTGACAGCACGTTAAATCGGAAAATTCCGAAAACTGGAATCGCTGTCACAAGAATCGGGAAACTGAAGCAGAATATATGTCGCACAATATTGCGTGCCTAGATTATGACACCGCTAGAAAGCTATGGTAGTTTTTTAAGCAAGTTTTCGTAATGCATTGAACGTAATAAGTGTGTGAGTTAGTATGTTTGCGTCGAGGATAAAGATAATGTCGTATACCATAAATAAATACACTGCTTACTGGAACCAGAGAGTTGAACAATGTAGTATCTTGCTTTTCTCCCATCTGTTGAGTGTCTTGATAAGATAATCAGTAAACCATTCAACTATAGCTAAATAAATTAAAAAACCTCTCCAACCATTTTGGTTAGATACCCATAACAGAGTGAATAAAGTCTCAACGAGTCTTGCTGTAAAAAACAATGCTATTGCTCTTTTTTCTTTTAAACTATTGCCCAAAACTAGTGAGCCGTGTGGTGTTCTGTCTTTGCTGCGGGCTAAGTTGTTGAGTAAATTTGGAGCAGTCAACACTCAACTTAAGAACACGCATGCCGAGAATTTTTTTCCGTCTACTTTATTAGCTGTTTATAAATATTGAAGTGAGAGTAATCCTCATTATAAACTGCAGTATCTGGAATTTTTCTGATAACCACTTTTCCCAATTACGTGCGGTTGACTGTGAAAAATATATTTATTGGAATGGTTTCTTTGGTAGAACATATTGAGATTTCTGCTGAAGTTGCATCGGCATCACCTACAGATTAAAAAATCAATAAAAACATAAAGTATTCCCTAGTTCAATATACAAACCATATATAGCTTTGGTTTCTTTTACTGCATTAGAAAAAGCTTATACGCACCTGCAGATAGCCTTACATGTGCTGAGGGAACGTATTTTTAGATTAAAAAGGAGTAAGGTACATTGACCAGTCAACGTATGTACTTGCACCAATTGTCATCGTGAATTGCATCTACTTGGAATCACAATGACTTTTCTACTACTCCCCCTACGCCATTGCGTATTCAAGTTTTCCTTTATCGTCTTAATGGTAGCCTGCTGGCAGAGAGGTAGTACGTTTGTGAGAGAGCAAACCCAACCAAAAATGTGAGTCCGGAATGATACTCTGAAAGATATTAGTAGGTCCAATATTTAGAAAGTAGTTATTGATTGAGAATTTTTTAAATTCAAATAAAGAACTACGAGAACAAAGCATACTTCGTAAAAGACTAAAGTGAACTGGAAGGGGGGATAAAGAGATTTCAGCTATGTTTTAAATATTGAAAAGTTGGTCGTAGGTTATTTTGCTTTACTTGGAAAAATTTATTGAATTGCATATCTTGTTTGGCTTTTAGATATGTACACGTAGTCGTGGTCCTTGCACTTTATAGCCATGCAAACACGATCGTAAACATTGTTTTCCTTATTGTTCGCAAATTTGTGCAAAATGTTTGCGGCGGGCGTAGTTCAATAGTACCTTTTTGCAGTCCATGTAGCAATGAATTCTGTGAGCTATGCAAGTATATATGCAGTGATATGTCTGATATATATGGTAAATGTTAAAGATGAACGAACAATAAATGTAGGATTAGTAGTTACCAAGTTCAAATATCAACCACAATGGATAAGCCGACTTTAGATTTACATGACGAACAGCAAGAAGACGACTGGTGATACAATTCAATATTTATTCTTATACTTGCAATGCTAGCAAATCCAAATGTGTAAACTCGTAAGAGCACCTTTACAAAGGAAAAAATGCAGGTTAACATGCAAGACCAAGGATGACGGTGTGTACACAATAAGCTGGTAAATGCCTTTTTGGAATGTGTTTGTAGGAGAAGTCTGCTATTCTGATTTTGTTGTTAGTCTACCGCTGCAAAATGTTTGCTTGGTACACATATTGTGGAGGCAAAATATGCTTAGTTCAGTTGCTTGATACGGTGATTAAGCATAAAATGTTGATCAGCTTGTCCATTTTAAAGTAGCACTTATGGAGGTTGGTTGCAGTCGATCTGTTTATTATTGACGAGTAGTACAGGTAAGAGTAGATTTTTTAAAACACTGCATGTCTCATTTGAGAAGAAACTTCATACAAATGCACCAACCCTTGATTTACTGGTCATGATATGGAAAACCCACAAAATAAATTCAAGGATCATGCCAAGCAAATGAGATATACTTAAATATATCAAACATGTTTCACATTACTTTAACTTCTTAGCGAATTCTTGAATATGCATAATTCACTTGTAATTTTGTCGAAATTAATATTTACACAAATTCATAAAAGTCTAAAATCACGCAAGAAAACGTATAATTTTCCTGACACGACATAAATTTTGTAACAAAAAGTCAATACACACTCATTGTAAATTTCAAACAACATAACAGCAATACATATCATTGTGGTAATCAATTAATCAACTCCAAAACCTTCACATATTGTAAGAATGATCATCTGATTAAATAGGTGCCATTTAAAAAAACACGCTGCCATTTTTTCTGCGTTTTATGACATTTATTGTATTCCACAACTTTTTCTTCGCATTTAACTGTGCTATGAACCAGTTCACAAACCCTGTGTACCCACTGAAGCCCCAGTCTGCATTGCTGATTCTCACTCCCACAGCAATTCGTTCAACTCGGGATCATCATCACTTCAGATAGCTGCTCCACAGCGTAATTACCATATTTTTTCAAAACTTTTCCTCATTTTTTCAGTAATGTCTGCATTTACCAGATCCTGTGAAGGAAATAAACCGTGCTATTTCCTGGAAGTGAGCTTTTATAAACAGTACAGCAACCACGACTCACTATCTTTTCTTTCATTCCAGGAAACATCTTACAACTACTAGCATTTATTGGGTCGTTGTCCAAAAAATGTGCTAAATGCGCTTCGACTAGTTGCATATAAACTTTATAAGTTGTCAACTATTATGTAACCGTCTTTTGTTAAGTCAAAATTATTATACCACTTCCAGCTATTTTGGAGCGTGTGCCGTTTGGCTCTATATGTTTGCCAACTGTTGTTGTGTTCTGGTGTTAAACACGACGCTACGTATTAACGATGCCGAATTGTTTCGAATTAATTGTAATCATATAGTGAGTTAATATGAATCAGTTAAGCACGTACGTAAAGACGTTTGCTGACGCCAATAAACAAAAATGAACCGTGTCGTTAGTGCTTGTGACGATCATTCTTATGCAGCGCACTACACACCTTTCGCCCGCTTCCATCACCACAGCCATCCAAAGTTTTCTTCTCAACCGATTTCGTTTGAGTAGTAGCAGGTGTAGTCACACGTTTTTTCATTTTTATTCGATCAATTAGAAAAAATTCAACCGAAAAAAAGACTAGTTGTAATATAGTATTAAATGTAAGAAGTAGTTGTGTGGAATTAATCTTGATTGAAATATATGCGAAAAAATATTACTTTCGCCGGCGAAGAAGCATAAAATCAGAAAAAACACTCAATCTCGTTTTTGCAAACGCAATTACTCGCATCACTCCCATCTTATTTAATTTAAACATTTAAAAACGAATATACTTTTGTGGCATGGAAATAAGATAGAGAATTATTATGAGCGTTTGCCTCGTAAAACAGGAACCCATTACTTTAAAAATGCAAAAGCGCTACCGCTGTATTCAGCAAGTAATACTTCTATTTATTTTGATTTCAAATGAATTATTTAATGTTTGGTATTATAATTCGATATTAAACACGCTCTATATATATCAATTCTTCTTTCAAAACTTATTTTACTAGATCATCTACTAGATTACTTTGATCCACCGTCAGTACTAAGGAACTAACTACTGTAAAAACATCAGTTTGAACTAATCATGTCTTTCTCAAGCGAATCTTGAATTTGACGTAACGTCTCATTTCATTTTAACAAAACATTGTTTAGTTTACGTCTTCGCTGGAAACTGAATCTAAACTGATGAAACATTAAATAGCCTTAGATGAGCATGTATACAATACAACCCCGTTTGTTTTTTAACATCTCTTGCCAACAGCAACAGAAGTTGCACTAGTTGCAGCGTTGTAAATAAATCGTAAATGTTACACGTGCTACTAAGAATGTTCCTTAACGTGTAAAACTACATTTATGCCATCACATGGCAAAATTATTGGAGGTTTAAGCTAAGCAAAGCTGGCAGAATTAAAATATCATCGCTTTAGGTGTTATTTTGAAAGACGAAGGCTATTTTTAAGGCGAAATAAGGAGCAGTAGCTTTGAGATTTGATATGACAAAATACGAGTTTTCAAAAAATTTTCAATCTTTCAGGAAAACAGCTAATTTTTTCACTCTCTTCAAAATCACAATTTTAACACTTGGACACCGAAAGCCACCATTCGTCGCAACAAGTTAATCTGGTCTTCAGTAGCATGTTTTTAGAAAGGCCAGAGTCCACGCTATGTAATACTGTGCGCAATGCCTTCTGTAAAGAATTAAGTGTTGAGATATCGACTCCTAAATTTTTTTTAAAGATTTTGATACGACATCACTCCCTTACGGAGCTCAAGGGAAGATGTGACTCCCTCATATCCATTTTCCACAGCCCATGTGTACATATATGCACAGAAAAAAAACGACGGGAAGAATGCTACTTGGGTCACTCATTTCATAACAACTTTGCAACACTTACCAACTGTCAAGATATTGATAAAAAGAAAGAGAAATCGCAACAAGAAAATACTCATTAATTATTTCTACCGACATTTTAGCGTGGTTGGCGTCGTTGTCGTGGTTGTCGAGGTGTAGATGCATATCAGTCTGTTATTGCGTTTTCTGGAGGCAAGCGTTTTCCTTCTGACACTCCCCCTACAAAAATGTAAAACAAATGTTGGAAGATAGCTTGTGGAAATAGTTATAATGCCCAACATTCTTTAGTTTTCCAACAGTCATGTTTTGGTAACCACGTATTTTATGCGATATTAAGCAAGAAGTTTGAAGATCATAAAACTTTAGAGTTATTAAAGGTTTCCACATTTTACATGTACTTTGTTAAACAGCTAGGCTAACTTGTGTTTAATCAAGTACAACTCAATTATTGTTCCTTTGGACCATACGCTACTTTTTTACGTTGGTTACGTATATGCATGAAAGTCTGTCGAGCGTATGTAACGGTAAACTTCTAAGTTTAACTGCCTACATGAATTCATGTAGGCAGTTAAACACAATCCTCACGACAATACTCCCTAATATCAATCCTAACAATTACTGTATTGTGAATAATGATGACTATTATTATTCTCTTTGCTAATAACGTCGTAATTGCTAAGCAGGACCGACGCATCATCACGGTTTTCATGAAAGGAATTTTCCGCATTGGGCACATAAAAACATTACGGATGTTAATGCTTCTATCTGAACTTGTAAGTACGACGCAAGTTTCATATTGTTAGAAAGTCAAATCGTACACGTAAGGGAAAGACATCTGTTTGCTGTTGTTTTTACTGGTGATAACAAGAATATTTTATGATTTATGATAAACGAAAGTCTTAGAAAGAAAGAAGAATTTTTGCGCTGCCTTCATATCCAGGCTGCTTACGTCGTCATAAAGCCTTCGGTTGTCTCCTTTTTACTGTAAGCCATTATCCTTTTCACTTATTGCAACTATTACCTTTTCCATTTTTTATTTATTATATTATATTGCTAAATGTTGACTTTTAATGTTTATTTTAATGCCATTATTTATTCAAAAATGAACGAAACGAATGAAACGAAGCTACACAAATATTTAAGAAGTGCCATCATAATAATTTATTTCAATACGACGGAGCTCAATGACGGTTTTAGTCACGTTATATTATGTTATACACTTGACTTTACTTATTTAAAAAGATGCTTAGGTTTTCCTCATATTATTTCATCATATCAAATAATTTCATCTTTATTTCAAACACGTATACATAATTAAAATGAGAGACTTACGAAAAAATGTACACACATATTGAACAAAAGCATTGAAAAGTCTGATACTGCAATTATTCCATGCAACTGTATACTAGACTATTAATCACTCCTATATCATTTGATGAAAGGTTCGTGGTATATTTCAGTTATACAGCCATTAAACCTTTGGAGTGTTACGTATGAATACTGTACTCCGTAGTTGGAGATATAAAAATGTAGAATAAATTCTATCGCTAAACGTTAAAGTCTTTAATACTGGTTTCGTCGTACAAAGAACACCATGTTAAATATTTAAAACGTGCCATTTAAAAAATCTGCCATAGTAACGCTTAAATCACACCGTGGATCGTGTAGAAAATATTTCTGTAATCAGCAAAGTCAAACGTATGTAGTAAAAACTAAAAAAGGAATTACTGGACTATTAAGTTGAACCTTTATTGGTCCAGCTATTCCTAGGATTTTATCCTTTAGCCCAACTATATTGTTGGCCTGATGTAATTAAAATCTAATAAATTTCCTAATTCAATATTTGTGCGCGATGTTTTTCTTCAATAAAACTAGACATCCAAAAATGGACACGTTAAATGAAAAAAACTAAAACCGTACTACATGGAGTTAATAACATTACATAAGCGTTGTAATTCTTTAATCAATTTAAACAAATTATAAACTCATAGAATTGGCAGCTAGACTTGTTGTAACGGTATGTTGTAACGATACAAATTATAATAGTATATTTATAAGATATTATGATTTTGGAAATATTAAAAGTATTTAGATATTAAGCCCGGTTTCTACATAAAGGTTACAACTTTTTTAAAATATTAAGTGACCATATAAATTCAACAGTTATAATTAATTTATTCTCAGTTAGATAACCAACTTGATACAAATACATAATGTACCAGGTAGTAAAATTAGTAAAGCTTAAAATAATTGTTATGCTATGGTAGTAGTAATTTTTTATTGAGAGGTCACTCCCAGTTGAATACTCGTCCTGTTTGCCTCGCTTCCTGCGTATTAATACCCAGATACTGCAAGCCAGATGAACGTTTTATGAGATATTAAATTAAACAACTTTAGCATTTAAACAAATGAAAAACCTTACATACCGTGGTTAATGTTGGCGCAGGAAGTTCTATTTCCTGAAGATTCGGCATAGAAGAAATAACAAATTGTCTCACTTTTTCTGAAACATATGTCGGGTCGTTATAAAGGAAGTTACCCATTAACAGAGTGAGCTTCTGCAGTTCTGAAACAGAAAATCCCAAATCTAGTTTATTTTTCAATTTGTCAGTTGTTATTTATTATCGCTACATAGGTACAATAATTCGGGCCATACGTGATAAATTGAAAACAGAGTACTGCATATCCATCCTGCGTTTAACAGCCTCGTAAAGTTCACCAGGTCCGCACACTCCCTTTAGTGTATCTATCAGTTCGCAGGATATGCCAAGTAATTGGGCATCCAAATATCGGGGATGTACACGATGTTCTTGAACCTCATACAGTATTAATGTTAAAACTTTAAGTTGGGTCATGTTCTTAAAAACACACTGCATGGCCTGGTTAACACTACCCAGGCAAGGTGTTTGTATGTCCAAATGTGTAACCTTAGAAAAGGCTTCCGATACCAACGTTGCACTTTCCAATGAAAAGAAGTCCGCTGCGTTAGGTGATCCGTAATTATAAAAGTGTAAGCTTAAATCAGTCACCAAATTAAATTCGGAGTTCGCCGTCCACTTTCTTAAACTGGTCGTAGTCACATTTCGTATGGAAATTTCTTTTAGTTTTGGAAGCCTTTTTTGCAAATTGATAATATTATCGGCCCACTGAAATTTTGTGCCACGGATAGAAATTTTCTGTAATTTTGTCATCACCGGTGGATCTAGTTTTGAAATAAATGCTTTATCTATTGAATTAAGATTCAGGTGGATAATTCTCAAAGATTTCAGAGTATTGCTAACTCGCAACAATAGTTCTTTAAACCAGGGTTTATCTCCATTATTGATAACCGACAAGACTACAGTCAAATCAGTCAACTTCAAGAACATGTTGTTCCGTATAAGCTGTTCCAAATACTTGCTTACCATTTTGCAGTCAAGTACTAAATGTGTGATTGAAACAGGAAGCAAAAAGTTGCCTAAACTCATATGTAAGGAATCGTTCAATACGCCACATACATCCAAATTAAAGTGTTTTACGCTTAAGCAACTTGCCAAAACCGCTTGCAAAAAGGCAGACACGTTAATTTCGTCGTTGTCTTCTCCCATATGGGATACTTCCGAAAGAGGAAAGCTGTACCGCAGTTTTTGAAGTACCGGCAGACATATCTCATTCCTCTGAAGCAGGATATTGCTGACCAGAAAAGTCAAGCGAAGTTCCACCAATTCATTACCACAGGAATCAATACAATTGTAAAACAAGTTACGGTGCGAGTCGATAGTTCCGGACTGAAACAGAACAATGAAGTCTTATTGGTAATCGCGTTGATGGCTGGTAAACTGTTAGAAATGGTGTAACTGAGCATGCCCTGGCTTCCGAAATATCTAGGTTGATCAGCGACGTTCCCGATTTGACAAAACACTTAAAAACCGACTCTGCCCATGACTTCTGGACGAGTCGACAGGAGATAGCATCTTGTTTTGAAATTCCTCCATCGTTTTTATAAATCACGTACGAAATTATATGTTCTCTTAACTTAAATAAAAAAACATTTAAATTCGCAGTTAAACCAAATTAGTTTTCTCACATATTTAGACAACGGCAATTCTATTACAAAAGTTTATTTTTCTCACCAAATCAATACTGAAAACCCTTCTACAGAGGTCTGTATCTCGGGAAGCCAAACCAACGTCAGATCTGGTATCTCTTTCTTCAAAACCTTCGTAAATTCTGGCGGCCAGGTCAGCATTGGTAAATCCCATGATTGCAAAGATTCAAATTCTTTTCACTAAATCTTAGTAATCAGTCAATATATTCGTGATTCCTTCTAGAATTTTATAAGAATTCAAGCGCAGAAAAGCAGAAAGCCACGAACGAATGTTTGTAGACAACAATTACGTGGTACTGAACTTACAATGCAGCTTACCATTAAATAAACAAAACTGAATTAACGTTTAACACTAATTTAGTGCTTTACTGATGTAGTTTTCAAAAATTGTTTATTGGCCAGCGCACATTAAAATATTTGTTATTTCCACGTGTATGTTTTCTTCATCAATAACGTCACAAAATTACAGTGTTCTGTTTCATTAGAAAAAGAGTTTGTCGAAAATGTTTTTCTTCTCTTCCTTTTAGCGGCTGACAAAAGTACAATATATTTGCTTAAATGCAAAAACCACCCACAGGCAAATAGGAGTAAATCAAGGAATCGGAGTTAAATTTTCACAATATATATGCGAAACCTTAAGTAGTTGAGCTACAATATACACACTTTCACAATAGTTTTACTCTATATTGGGAACTCCAAACCACGTTTGGAAGATATTCAGACGCAATTTAAATGGCATCTTTATTCCTCACATGTACGCCATAAGAGTCATCAACTTTCAAGTTAATCATTGTTCCATAATATTTAATTCTTATGATTATCTCGAATCACATACATACTTAAGCAACCGGAAATTACACAAAATCGAGATATAAGACGAAGAGTTCTCTTTTAAAGATACAAATCCAGCTTTTGCTGCAGCTTTTTTGATTACGCATTAAAATTCTCATAAGACGCAGTAGTGAATTGTAGTAGCGGTAGTAATTTTTTGTACCTAAAGATGCATAAAATGAATGAAACGATATATATTATTAATTATCTTTTGTCAGCTGCGCCCATTTTATGACCATTCATTATACAACCTAGTAGGCCAGTGCGTTGCACTTGTGCGTTACAGAAACAGACACAACTTTTGCAGCAACTAAGTCGGATGAGTTAGTTTGAAAAGCTTGTGCTTGAAACATATTAACGTGTGTGTGTCCGTACGACGAGGAGCAAGCAGGCATTGGATATGTACCTAGCTGGCAAATGAGAAACCAAATAACAGCGGTGAGCTAGTGAGACGAGTTAGACTTGTTACTTTTTCACTTTTCAGCCCCTTTCTCCCATGTTATTGAATATGGCATTTAAAACAACACATCAGCACAACAGCAAAAAAGATAATCATTAAGTTGTATCAAATGAAGATGTGTAACAGCAGCTACAATAATACTGACGGTTATATTTTATGACAGCTGGGCAAAAAAGAGTTTTTTGAAACCATCTCGCTACCACCAAGTCTATTACGTTGTCTTAGATTCGCCCTAAGCGTAACAAAAATACGTATTGTTGGAAATTTTATTTGCTTTCGTTGGTTTTCGTAAAACCAAAAAAATCCCTTTCCAAAAACGGTATAAGTCTGACGTTGCTATAACCAGTGCAGTGTATGATAGATGTTTACAAAGAATTCTAGGCAAGGAAATTCCACACCAACTCTACCGGATTCCCAGCTCTTGCTTGTGCTGGTAATAAAAGAATTCGAAATATTTTTTGGTCAAATTCAAAGAAATTTAACACATGCCTTCCTTATCCTAAGAACTTTATTGACAACTGGGCCTGACATTGTCGGCTGTTTTAAATACAAAGCAAATATTACTGTTTGTTTCAGAGAAACTTTCTCTTCTCCATTTCCAGCACGAGTATCTGCTCAGGAGTGCTTGTTACACAGCTGTAATATGCATCGTAAATATTTCCCCAAACGATTTTATAATTTTGCTCCAAACATTATTTATACCATAAGATTTTATTGTTCTTGAGGGTAACTGATGGCAAATTGAAATGTCAATAACTAAATGGAACAGTTTGACTGGAATGTTTCTGAGGAAAATATTCAAAGTACCTTTGCCACTGAGATAAGGACTAACGTGACAAGGTGAAGAGTGTTGAATGCAAGAACAAAAAATGTGGTCGTTTTTTCCAACGTTTCTTCTCTCTCGGAGACATAAACTTAAAATTATCCTTTTCATATTGTAGTTGTCATTTTATAAAATACTTGACATGCGTTACTCTATTCTTGAGTTACCAACAAAGACCCTTCTGCCAGATTCCTGATATTACGTTAGTCAGAGGAACTGGAGTAATAAGAAAAGTAAATTATCTCTTACGAATGTCATATACATTTTTAACATGAGAGCAAAATACAGGTGAGATTGATAGAAACATACTACTACGCCACAGAGTCCAGTATTATAGAATTGGAGATAATTTTTGTGAAAATATAGGAACAATAGGCACTGATGGATGTTTACCAAAAATAAATGTAACCTTTTTTGTCAAAGGGGACAATGAGGGATTTTTTCGCAGCAAATTGTATTTGGAACGAATATTTAGAGACACATTTATTCTGGCATCCTCCTTTTGGCAGAATTTATCACTGAAACAGTATTTTCATTATTGTTCTTTATGCAGTAGAGTTAGAAATGCTATTATACTGCATTTAAAAGGGATTTCTACAGAAAAAATCTATTTGCACATTTTAATATCAAAGCAATAGTAAATGTGTAATGACACAAAAGAGGGATAAAATGATTATGAATCTCCCATGGCCATATCAGCAGCAACGGGGTGGTTTTCTTTTCAACCCCAATGTGTATTCACGTTTCCTTAATAATAGTTTAAGCGACTTTGACGAATACCAACAATAAAAAATTAACTCTTCCCGTGGTTTGGTTTACTTTATATTAAAAACGTCTTGTTTTACCATTCGACGCCTCACCGTACACAGTAACCGGTACCATTGAGCATGATGATCATATTCAATCATCACTTGATTCCGTGTGGATTTATCTTGTCGATGCCGACGTCGTATTTCGCTTCTGGATGATTTCTATACAGGACGACTCACAGCGCACCTTCACATGGTACAAAATATATTTGTTGTTGCGGTACTGATGCAGCTGCCATTGGCATTGTGTGTTCAGAGGTGGTTGATTTGTTGTACAATTACTAATTTGTTACTTTAGAAAAGGCGTCCGATATCTGGCTTGCAGACTCCATTGAAAAGCAATCCATTGGTTCAGGAAAGTCGTAATTATAAAACTAAATTCGGAGTTCTCCGTGCACTTTCTCAAACCTGTCGCAGTTACGTTTGGTATGCCGATTATTTTAAATTTTGAAAGCTTGTTATGCAAATTTGTAACACGATATGCCCACTGAAACATTGGGCCACGGGTGACAATTTTTTTCTGAACCCTTCCTCACCGGTGGGTCTATTTTTGACATAAATGCTTCATCTTTAAAATTAAAGTTGATGTGTAGTATACTTAAATCTTTCAGAGTATTGCCGACTCGACATATTAGTTCCGTAAACCATGGTTTATCTCTATTTTTGATAACTACAATAAACAAGACAAATCAGTCAGTTTAGAGAACATGTTGTTCCTTATAAACGGACCCAAATAATTGCTAATCCTGTCGCAGTCAAGTACTAAAATTTTAAGTAAAATAGGCAGCAGCAAATTTCCAATGCGCATATGTAAAGAATTAGCCAATTCTTCTCGAACTTTCAATTCAAAATTTAGTAGACGTAAACAACTTCCCAAATTGTTTGTAAAAAATAATCTACATGAAGTGCTTGTCCTTTTACAAATCCGATACTTCCGTAAGTTGATTTGCAGTAACGTAGTTTTTTAAACACCGGCAGACATATGCCCTTCCTCTGCAGCAAAACCTCGCTCACATGAAAAGTATGACGAAGTTCCAGTAATTCATTACCACATGAATCAATACAGTTATGAAGCAAACTACTGTTTGACTCCAGTTTGCCCGTCTGTGTGATTATGTCTTATCATAACTTAAGCAAGAAATAATTTAATTTGTATTTGGAGGACCTAGTTATCACTCTTTCGTCTGAACTTTCGTCATTTCCGAATGGAAGCTTAGCACTGATTAATACCATTATTCCGACGATTCAAATCCTTTTCACTATATTTTGTGCGGAATTCACAAATTTTTGAGTCGCTTCAAAATTCAATCACAATGCAAGAGCTTAAAAGCTAGCACTACGTAAACAAAAACTAAAACGGAGTTTACCTAAGTTTACCTACTAAATTGCAAGTAATTTGCACTACTTAAAAAATTTCCTTTCGCGAAAGCCTATTTAGTTTTCATAACGTGTCCGCAAAATTCATTTATAAAGCCACAAGTTTTTTCTAGCTTACAGCGGCCACAAAAAGTAAAGGAATCGTTATTCAATACAAACCACCTACACAAAATAGCAATTAATAATGAACTCATTTTCAAAAAGCGGGGTGACAATTGTATCTCATTTGTTAATCATGTCGACAGGGGTAACACGACACGAGCGATCGGGTCAGGTTATAACTTGTTTAAAAATTCACAATTTTTTGTGCATAAACTTTATATCTTCATATGTTACACACTTGTACCCATTAGAAGCCACAACCTCTTGTGTATTACGTGAACCATTAGCCCCTTAACCACCAAAACTATTGAAGAATGTGTCAAGCAGACAACCGCATTTTGTTCATCAAAGATCGCTTCGACGTTTTTCAAACAGCAAAATACTTGATCCGTTTCCACACTAAAGCACATTCTTACGCTTGAGACGACTGAACGTTTGCGATCGCGATATCCATAAATGAGTGCAACCGAGAATAAATGTGGAAAAATTATGCAATTACGAGTTCATGGATACTTTTGGCTAGTGCAATATGCTGATTTGTAATTCTTTCCTGTCTTTCAGACGTGTCGTTGAGTTCAGGACGTACTAAATCGAAACGCCATTTATTTCCCTAGCCAAAACCCAAAAAAGTGCAGAAATCAATAATAATGTGATCATTTCAGAATGAATTTCAGTATTATTTGATTGTTAAACGCCCACCTTTGCCTAATTTACATCTATCGTTGGTTAATATAATTCATTGCACTTACAAATGCAGCATCGTATTGTTGAATGCTTATAGCAATGTCTGTGTAACTTTTTTATAATTAATACTTTACGTATTTTAAGCTGAAGTCAATTTGAATATGCACATTGACGTAATTTGGTGCCACAGGTGTTCGCATTAATTACGTACTAGCAATAAGCACTGTCATTGCAAATTGTCTGTTTGCATAAATCGATTACACACTTCCTTTACGGAGAACGTATTTAGCTTAGAGTAGACTATTTTATTGATTGACCAAGAAGACGCACTTTTTGATCTTATTGTTAATTTTTCTGCAGAAACCTATGCCAGGACAAATAAAATCTTTGTTTTTGCACTTGCGCAATTTAGTATTTACTGGTATATACAATGAAGTTATAGTGTGCTAGTGCACCTGCCCAGTATATTTGAGGCGCCACTGGTAGCGTGCAATGGAACGATTAAGCTTTCAAAGAGTAATTCATTATTGTGTTTGTACAATATCAGATCTCTCAGAATCAAAGAAAATTTCACCACTTTGTTGCAGTTCAAGGATTTGACATGTTGTTAACTGGAAAGTATTTCTGTTTGATTGCAAATTGCAACATATTTTTGTGCGACAATTTTAAAACTAAAAACGTTTAAAATTGTAAAATGTTTTGAAGCATCCATTTTGCCAATTTTTTGAGGCGGGGTTGAGACTAGTACGAAAGTAATGGGTTAGGAGTATTTAAGGTATTAGTTGAAAGATGTTCAGTTTAAGGTAATACTTTGCGTAAGTTTCGTAAAATAACTTCTTCCTCTCGTTTTTGTGCTTGCATTTTTATAAGCATGACCGATTGAAAAATGGTTAAGCTTTATGAATCACGAGTAGTTTTGAGGTTAATGTTAAGATTCTTGACGGAACAATGCTAAATTTGAAATACTATTTTGTTTTATGGAACTTGGTCTAGGTTTTAAACCTAGTCGTTGACTCATTTTTTAGAAGAGGTAGTAACAGTCGATTGGAATGTGATATAACTGCAAAGTATCTTGAAAACTAGGACTTCACTATGACAAAACGGCAGTGCTCCATATGCAGTACATTTTCGGGGTAAATGAAATTTAGTTACGACTATTACTACACTTGTGGCCAGGAAATTTTAAATGTCCTGTTTGATTTCTTCTGCGACTACGTTGACTACAGGACATCACACGATACAATATACTTTTATGCTTATCGTAACATATAAGGGATTTTCTCA
>JAHZNB010005893.1:0-26537 GCA_027744295.1 Callyntrura guangdongensis
TGGAGGTAGACTAAGCATTGGTAAATGTGAACCAAGCACTGCTAGGGTTGGACTAAGTATTGCTAGGGCTGGAATAAGCACTGCTAGCGTTGGAGTAAGCAATGCTAGAGTTGGAATAAGCATTGCTAGGGTTGGATTAAGCATTGGTAGGGTTGGAATAAGCCTAGTTATCATAACTATTATTGCTATTGTGGTTATGTATGTTGTCGCTGTTGTTGCCAGTGGTGATAAAGTTGATTTGAAAGTAGAAAATAATGTGAAATGTGTATACAGATTGAAAATAATGTGACTTAAAACTGGACGTGGTCAGGTAGGAATTTTATTTTCTTTGACTGCCTAGAACTACATGAATACCTCGACGTCACTTGAACAGACACATAAGAGAAGGTAGAGAAAAGAACAAGTTGGAAAAAGCAATGAGTGTTGTTAAAGATTAATATGTATAGATATTTAATGGATATTTGAGTCTATATAATTTTTGAAAAAATGTTTATTATGAGAACGAATTAATATCAACGGGATAAAGAAGAGGAGGTAGGTAAAGTGGTATTGAAACGTTTGTGTATATTACAATAATGTCAAAGAAAATGGTTTTAAGCTATAAGGTTTTGTGTTGTTGCTGGAGAGAGAGAAAAGTTGGGACTATCATCATGATCATCTCCGTAGAAATATGTAGAAGCAAGAGGAGTAGTGGCAGTGGTGGCATGTATCAAATGTCAGAGAAAATGGTTTTTAACTATAAGGTTTTGTGTTGTTGCTGGAGAGAGAGAAAAGTTGGGACTATCATCATGATCATCTCCGTAGAAATATGTAGAAGCAAGAGGAGTAGTGGCAGTGGTGGCATGTATAGTATGGTGTGTACACGGAATGGATATTACTATAGGCGGGCAACAGATGCATGGAAATGGCCGATTAAGACAGCAGGGTAACCCCCTCACTTATGTATTTTTTCCATGAGGTCACCATTCAGGTCGGCTATAACCACAATCCATCCACACGTTTTTCCATTCTCGCTCAATTTATGCAGTCAACCCAAAGTAGTTGTTAAAAACGAAGGAGATGGGCAAGATGATGAAGATGATGGTGGGCTGTTGCTCGAAGGCTCGAAAAAGCAAGAACGTAATACCATTTAAACGTATTGGTGAAGGAGAGGCCTCACCAGTACCACCACTACCGTATTTCATTTTCAAATGAAGAAAAAGACGAAAGAAACAGAAATTTGTGCACCACCACGGCATGGCATTTTTATTTTGTATCCTGGCAGCATGTAAGATGGTTTAGTAGAAACAACCAGAAATGAAGTCTGGGAGAGGAGGGAGAGGGAAGCAACTTTGCGTCGAGGAGATATCCACTTTTCCTTCAAATGGTAGAAACATAAACGGCTCTGTCGACTCACAGAGTCCATTTTTGTGCCCAGTCTGTAATATCGTCATGGCAAATAAACAAGAAAACCCGGCCTTTGAGATGAAATTATACACAAACCATCAATCCCAGCATGAAATTATTAAACTTCTTTTTCTCTTTTCTATCCGGTCTCCTCCGTCCTCGTCGCAGCAATGGCTTTCTTTTTTCCCTCATCCTCCGCATCGTATCATATCATATGAGATATTAAATCAATGTCGACTCTGGCTCAGTCGTCATAACTCAAGTCAATTCAACGTTTATTCCCAGTCTACAAGGAAAACAACAGTCATCATCATCGTCGTTCCTTTCTTACTCTCCATCTCGATCAGCAGCATAACCACATATACTTTACATGCAAGGCATCTATCCCAATACTTTTAACTGCAATACGGAATCTGTCATGAATAAAGATACTTGTCTTTTCTTCACAAAAATCACGATGTACACGATGGGAATGGCTTGTTGAGTCTGTCAGTTTTTATTTACATTGTTAGCGATGATTCTTTTGCTAGCTTTTCTTACAACACAATTATAAGCACACCTTTTCCTTGCCGTCTTCCTTCTTAGCCCTTATCCTGGTTTTCTGTTTAACAATTTTGACTGCCCTACAGAGGCCAACATAAACCCTGTCTACAGCAAAAGTTGAATAGTCGTGGCTGTTTTTAATGTGCCAGTCCAGTTGATTTTTTGCACAAGTTGGGCAATTGTAATCCAACCTAATTTTAATCTCATAAATAGATACAAGCTCATGAATGTCTGAAGTCTAGGAAATGGCTGATACCCAGTACGTATGTAAAGTACAACGCATCCAACAAAATTTAATCTTTATTTGTGTTGCGATTTTTAAATATCTTATGACTTTGTGACCTCATCTTCATAGTAATCATCACACGTCGTCTTTTGTGAGGTCTCGGGAAAAATTTGACACCTTTTGCAAATTGCTTACCAGTTCATTCTATTTAACATTGAAAGAACGATAGCAAATGTTTTTTCGACTCTATCCCTCTCATTAAGCATGTTGAGCTTGGGTTCCATTTCGAAAAGCTGTGTTGCTTCTAGTAAACAACCATGGGCATTTTTATCAGTGACGCAAAACTAATTGAAAATTGTTTTATTTTTTCGCTTCCTTGATTATACCACTGCCCAATCGAACTGTCGAACTGGTAGACAATTCACATACACAGTGCAGCACAACACGGCAGATCACTGTGTGATGTGAACTTTATTCCCAGGTTCTCAAACAATATATTTTTGAAGATGATACACTGCTGTGAGGGCGGCTATTGTCTGCATGTTCAATGTGCTCTTAAAACGGTGTAGTTGGTTAAGGATGGTGATTCTCAATTAAAAACGAGAGCAATAAATCAATAACATAAAAAATTAAAGCACCCAAGGCATGTTGGTTACGTGTATATTCTTAGCAGCTTATGAGAAAATTGCTTCAAGTAATCTGACATAAATCATCAAATGCGTAGCAGTAGCGGCGATCAAACTTGTCTAATCAAAGTTATTAAACTTGTAGAGATAGGTGGTAGCATACTTGAACATTCTGTAAATCCATTCCGGCTCATGTAAATATAAATGGACGGTGAAGTAATCATAAACAAAACAAGGATAGGAAAATTGCCTGTTTTCATCATGAAAAAGCACAGAATGGTTTTTAAAAGTAATAGCATCATCAATGGTCAAGTAAGCCAACAGACCAAGCAAAACTGCGGCTGTTTCGCTCAGGTCCAGTAACAAAGCAGGACGTAAGAAAAGAAACAAAGGATGAAAAGGACACAAGTCGGCGGGCATGTGGGAATTACCCAAAGAAAAAAAATGTGCATAGATACCTATAATAGTAATAATGATACAACAATAAATTGATGAAAATTAAGTGTGGTAACAAGGTTGTGCGTGTAGCGACATGTTTATTATTAAATAGAGTTATCTCGGGAGAAAATATGAAGAGTAGAACAGAAAAAAACAGGATGTCGTGTGTGGGTAGGCATTTACTTATGTTGTCACTTTATATTACATTTGCATCTTGTTGCTGTACTCACCTCTTTATCTTTGGCTGCAACAACCTCGTAGTCATTTTTGTGGGAGTGAGGGGAAATGAGGGGATCTTCACGTTCAGGTGGTGGAGGAGCCATAGTGGCAGAACCCGTGGAAGAAGAGCCTCCGCCGGGTCCACCAGCAGTGCCACCGTGATTAACTAATTGCTCCTTTAGTGACGTCACCTCTTTCTCCGCCAGTGTTGCTCTCTGTTGGCAAAATACAAAAAGAAAATCAATGTAGGTAGGTGGTACATTTTTTTTAATCTGTGCGATTAAGGTTGATATTTTGTAAAATATTCTTCTTTTACTTTGTAAAATGATACTACACGCATTATCAATATGCGCTGACCAAGCGAAATCTCAACCCATTCCTCGCAAATCTATCCATTTCCCATAGTATTTTTTTGCATTGCAACATGATAAATAGAAGTAACAAGCGCCTGAATTATGTGTCTGTCTGGACAAATTTAATTACCATAAAACTTAAAAGAGTATGATCACTTTCCTATGACATGATGATAGAATAAAATATGCAGGATATCTATGTAATAAGCATGTTAAAAGGTGACCTCAACCAATAGAGAGAAAAAACTTCTTTTTTTACGTCGGTGGCGATACTGGTGGTGGTAAGTATCATTGGTATTGCAAGATGAGTTATGTGAATGCAAAATGATAATGGCTAAAGATAGATTATTTTGGACACTCAAAAATATTTCCTTTGTCAACCACTACCACAATTTAGTTTCTACACGTCACTAGATTATCATCAACGTCGTCGTAGTCGTCGTCATGATACATTTTAATTCAACACAGCAGGAAAGAATGGTAGTGCCAGCATGTCCTTCCTCCTTTAAAAATCTATAATATTCCATGTCTCGTTTTTTATTCTTTGCATATTTATAAGAATATTTATTTAATATAATTATACTGCACTGATAACATGCATTGTGGCGTGTGTGTGTGAGTGTGAGTGAATGATGATTATGCTTTATGTTCGTTTACAAGGTAAGCGTAAAAAGCACTTTATATGGCACTTTGATTCTCATCATCAAATCGTCGTCCTCATGATCATCACTTGACGTATGTACAGTAATAGTGACATAGTATTACTATTTTTGTGATTGTTTAAATGTAAATTTGTTTAACGATCGTTACTAACACAAAAACAAAGCCATAAGAGATCCGCATACAAAATACAAGATGTACTATCAAGATGTACAACAAATAAATGCTTTTTGTCTGTTCTGTAGCAGTGGCTAGTGTCAAAGATATCACGACGATGGCGACAAAAATTGTATGCCTATTTGGATGCCGCCATCATCCTCGTCGTTTTGGCACACTCAGAAAGAATTGAAAAGCGAAACAGCAATGCAGATGCACTCATCAATTCTGGTCGGACAAGATAAACATGAATCATTTAACACCTTTTTCGCATAAAAATCTCCTTGATTACGGCTAGATGAGAAATGACGTTTCCGTTGTGGGTACCTATGCGAACAAAAAGCCATCAGAAAAAAACAGTAATAAAAAGTTTTGAAGGAGCAGCAACCCCGTTGTAACACATGCATCAGAATTACTAGCAACCACTCGAAAATAGGTGTGCAATCAATAACAACGTCTTGATCTACACAACTTCCTTTCCCTATTTAAAGACATGTTGTATCATCTTCATTTCCAATTGTCTCCCATCGAAGGGTTGAAATAGGTAGTAGTTTTGATAATTACCAAATATTGCATAGACAAACAAACACACACAGGCATGTTATCATTCTATTGTTTAGTGAGTGTAAAAAAGAAGAAGAGTACACATTGAAGAATACCAAAATGGAACGGTTTTATGTGCCATAATTTATTTTATGGTTTGCACCCCAGCCAGGTAGAGAGAGAGAGAGGCGCATCACTAGAGTGATAGAATTTTGTTATTTTTCAAAAAGGCAATTGCACATTAAACCTAATTTAGATGAGTGGAGGAAGGATTTTCTTTTTATGCTTGCAAAAAGGCATTTGCAAATTTATGTTTTGAAGACAATAACACAATGACTCTAAATGGTTTAAAATTTTAGCAGGTACAATACAGTCACAGTTAATAGTAAACGTCAATGAAAATGAGAGAGCGAGCGAAGCAAATTTGTAATATTGGCATGCAAATTGTTTATTACTATTTGGAAGGTTTTCTCTTTGTAGCTGAAAAAAAAAGATTATTTGGAAGGGGAAAGGTTCTAGAATATTATCGTATTTTAAAAAGGAGAAAATTATGATCGTTAATGGATACCCGTGTGCACTATTCTAATTCATTCATACAGTTACTTTTAACAGTCAAGAAAAAAACCGCATTTCTAAAAAGCAATTTAGCTTTTAAGCAAGGAGCACAATATGAATTTGATGAGTCAGCACTTTGTATACACCATCCGTTCATATGCCCCCACCAACCACTGCCATCGTCGTCGTCGTCATCACCATGACCATCAGCAGACAATCATCACCAGCAGCAAAATCGACAGAAAACTATTACTATCCCACACACATTCACCCGCTTTAACTCATCACTCTATTCCTTTTTGCAAATCAGCCTCATAAATGTAATTACTTTTTGGTTTAACAGCAACAGCGCACAAAACGTGAATATTTTATGCAAAAACTCGGAAAAAAATCATGAGCATGATCTGATCACTGCTTCAATCATGTGAAGACCGAGAGAAGTGAGAGAGAGGACTTACTTCATTTGGAAACTTTTTTTAGACAGGTTGTTATTTACCATGCAAATATTATTACTAGAGAGCGCCGTCTTATTTCTAGTCGGCGTTCAATGTTGTTCGTTCCCGTACAAATATACCTTAATACAGGCAAAATTATTGTTATTATTTATAAGCCGATGCGGTGGTCATCTTGACGACGACGCATAGGTATGCGATTCTCTCACTCTTTCTTATCGTTACATTAGTCGACCATCTTTGCAAATAGAAATGGACTTTAATATATACACACACATATAGTACATGTATATATATACTATGTATGTATATGTGCGTAGTCCTTACTTAAATGTATAGCTAATAACGTAATCTTCTAATTGAATTTTAGTCAGCTAATTTTCTGTTGTCTATATAGTTTGAGGAGGAGACACGATGACATGGATGGAGAAAAAGAGAGTCGTAATAAGAGATTTGCCATTTTCTGCGGTGCAATTTTTTTTTGTCTGATCCACGTAGCTTCAAGACAAAAACCCCTGAGTGAGTGAGTACATGTAATGTGTGCCTTCATCACTACCTACTTGATACACACCTTTTGTAGCTGTGGAGTCTTACATGAAAATTTAATAATCTTTTTAAGCACAGTATACATGCATTATTGTTAAAACTGAGAATGATGATAATGTGATGTTGGTGTCATGATACCAGTAAAATAATTCAATTCAATAAAACTAAGCTCACACATTTGTGTACCCAGCATTACACGCCAATATACACACCACCACCGTAGTCTCTAACAACGTGCATAGGTAGAGGTAAGATGGCCAAAAGGTGGACGATTAATGTTTATCCATAGAAAAAAAATCAAGAAAGAGGCATATATCATCTTATCCACGCTGATCTTGCTAGCTGGTAAAAAAGATTTTAGCGTGAGGTGAGCGCGTGGAATAATGTAAATTACATGGACCATTCATGTATATTACTGTTATTACAGGGTAGCAGTAGTGAAGGAACGTAGAGAGTCGGGCTGATATTAAAATAATCTATACTTATTAGAACCAAAAATAATAACAATAATGTTATCTCATATTGTGGTACGGGGGGTTCGCTAGCTTTAAGATTCTTAGAATGCAGAACCATGGCACACGGCACTCGCGGCACACCTCTCTCTCATTTTTCAGTAATCACGGAAAAACAACGTACTCCTTTGCTATCGCTGCACAGCGCTGCTTGCTGCTGTCTTCTACGAGTTGTTGTATGTGTGCGTCTGCAAAAGGAGAAGGAGACGAACTTGTCAAGTGTTTCTTGGCAATAATTCAAGCTTCATCGCTTCAGTTCTTTTCTTGATATGGAAGTTAAAGTGATTTGCGTGGTCCCATCCTCATCGTCATCCTCAGCATCTGCTGATTTTTTATATTTTTTCTTTATTTTCAGAGATTTTCCTTAGAGATTATCCATTTTTACGAGATGATAGGATACTTTTTTTTGAGAAAAAAATATGTACGTACGTATGACATACATAAACACTTCAACCGCCTTTTGAATCCATCACTCATTCTCTAAACAACAAAAAGTAACATTCGTTCAACGTCGTTTTTTTGAATAATTTTCCAATAATGTAAATACTGCCAAAAATGAGTTAATTTGTAATTAGTTTGGAGTCGTGGTGGTGGTGGTGGTGGGGAGCAAAAATTAAATACGACGGGGACGTTCTAATGAGAAGAGACAACAGAAAGGATAAATATGTCACCAATTTGAGAGAAGAAACTTGATGTGACGATGAGGGGCCTTGTAGCCTTGGTGATGATGTTGGTAAACAAAAGACGTTTATGACTACACACACCACAACAGATATAGAGAAAAATGAGCAGACGTCAATCAACATCATCGTCACTCAAATCAGTTACGTAACGCCACACGGCAATTCATTTTCCCATTCACAATTTTGCACGTTATATACCCCTACACTTACTGCTGCTGCTGCTGACAGGATGTGTAAGAAGAGAAATGGAAAAACCAATAATTATCAATTGGTAAGCTTCATCGAAACTTCTTTGTCAAATTGGCATCCTTCGTCGTTCCTTTTATTTTTGCGAAAATTAAAAGAGTAAACAGCGGCAGTTGTGTAAGGCAGGGAAATCAAGTTAAATGCTCATAGCTTTGGCTAGTCAAGTTTGATTAGATTTGCATAGGGATCATCATGGTCCACTTTGGGTGTTTTGACGACAAGGCAACCCTTTCTTCGGTAAATGGCAAGTCAAAAGTGAGAATGATGATGAAGATTGGCGATAATGAAGCAGGTGATGATGAGGATGATGACACACTAAACAAGTAAAAAGGGTACGGACTTTAAGTACTTTTCAACAGGTATGCCATTATGTTCAGGTGTTGTAACCCGAAATCCAAGAAGGCTTTTAAAACCCTTCTAATCACATCATTGCCATCACCAACTAACTCTAGCGAAAGTTTTACGACAAGCTGGTATATGGCAACGCAAATACGTGAGCATTTATACGACAACAACAAGCAGATTATTGAAACATTGCGATGATGATGACAATCATGACATGATATGGGCGCTGTTAATGTGCCCATAATAATACGTCTGTTACAACAACGATTAGATTGACAGATAGAGAGTTATGTACATGGCAAGCAGCCGTAAAGCTTGGTTAGGCACGTTTGTAATATTAAATAAGTTTCCCCTTTCTTCTTGTCGTCCAGTTTAGAGGACGAGTAATAAAAACATTCCCATTTATTTTCTGTCACATCCTTACACAAAAAAAAACTAGTCGTTTATATTGATTTGACTGACTTTCAATCCGTTTCTTAAAAGGCTGCATTCTACAACATACAAACCTACCTGTGAAAAAACTAGCTAACACGGTCCCCATCGTCGTCAGTATCAGACATCAACATACAAGACACAAATTGTCAGTTTTGCGGCAGAATACATGAATATACGAGAGCCACACCACTGCCAACATCACTTTATGGCATAATCTTTATGCCTGAAATAATAAAAATTTATGGGTATTCGATAGACAGAATTACACGGACAATCGGCCCTCGTTGGTTTTGCTTTGTGCGTGTGTGTGTGTGTGCCAAGTAGACGAGTAAAGCATCCCCTTGGGTGAACGGATAATGGGAATAATAATACTAATCGTAATAGTAATAATAACAGAAATAATTGTATGCATCAGTGAAGAATGTGTGTCTTTTTTTCTATCGGAACCACACCACAACAAGAAGAAAGGGAAAAGACTCGAACGAAACCACTTCATCAACACAAAAATAGCTCCTCTCTCTCTCTCTCTGTTTTGTAGGCAGTTAACCTTTTCAAAGAAAGGAAAGGAAGAAGGAAAAGGTGTGAGGTTTTCCATTCAATGTAAATGGTGTGTGTCGTACTAAACAAGTAATATCGTAGTAGTAAAAAAGCAGAGGTGGAAAAAAGGAAAGAAAGAGGCTTACCACCACCACAACCAAACCATCAGAGAGCCGGCTTTTTATGGCCTCTAAAAAAGGTTGGGGAAAATAGTAAAATCCGCCTTTAATAGTTTTTCTATATAACAATCGGTGGTGGTGGTGGTGGTGTGTGTATATATTTTTTGTGGATTTGTACCTGACTGAAAATGTTCACGATGTGGTGGTGGTGGTGATGCTGATGATCGTGGTGGTACTGGTGTTACCATCCTCATAGCAGTATTATCAACCTTCACCTTTCACAAAAAAGTGTACGTGGAATAGATATGTCAGAATAAGTACTGCAAAGGAAAAAAAATGACGAGACGAGAATCATCATGACTGCGACGGGATGCGTGCGTGATTAAGCAGTAAACTCCTCCTAAACTGCCAATATCGATACCTCTCGGGTTCTTCTCACTTGCCAGCACACACACACACACATACATACCTATATACAAACGTAACAGCGCATCATCATCATCATCATCCGGATTTCTCAACCTGATTTTTAAAATCACTTTTTTTATTATTACAGAATATTGGCAGAAATCCTGCTGTTGGCTGGATTACTTGGTACCTCGTTTTTTACGGCACAGTGTGAAAACAAAGCCACCATTAGAAGAGCCACATGAAATGATAGACGGGACTTGAAACAGGCTAAATTGCTCAAAAAAGACTTTCGTGGCCAAGAAAAAAGAAACCACAAAAAAAACCTGCCATAACGTTTATTAAAATGGACTTCTCTATCAGTACAACAGCCACACATGAGACAGCAGACAACAGGGCTTGCATCTAGTGGCATGGCATAAATCGATACATTGACGATTGGGGGTTGAGCGAGTTCCGAATAATTTGATGATGTTGGTGATGATAATGGCGGTTGTGGTTATTGCGATCGGTGATCCTTCGAGAGATGTGGTGATTATATGATTTGATATTTATTAATAAAAAAATGTACATGCTCCAGTTGGTTGGCTGACTAAGTTGTATTACGACTTGCCCGAGAGATAATAAAAAGTCTGCTTCAGTGTCTGCCTGCATTACCTAACTAGATTTGTAAGTATATCGTGTGTAGATATCTTATATCGTGGCTCACTTGGTGGTAGTAGTAACCATTGTGTTGATGATCAATAAGATGACGGTGATACCATAAATACCGTGATGATTCTTTTTGCGGCTGTCAAACGCTGATCACTAATGCCTCAAAAGCGTATACCCTGAATGTTTTTATTATTACCTACATCCTACGTGCACCTTGTAACTTGACTACTGGTCTGCCAGCCAGCCTGCTGTGTGCTTGTCGGTGTGATGATAAATAGTTTATTTATTGAGGGGTCATCATATCATCATCAGAGATTTCCGATTACGTCAAACAGCCTCACACATATATTCAGGTATACAAACATACATACAATCAATCCTCTCTCTTTCGGGAGCGCGTTGCCTTTGCTGGTGTAGGTAGACAAGGTTACCCCAAAGAAGAAGGCTTTTTTTCGATGATCACGATTATAATTATTATGAGAAAGTTTTATTATTATTATTACTCAATCTTCAAACTCCCTTGCATGTGCAAGTTATGAATATATATCCAATATTCATTCATTCAATCGGAATAAAAAGGGTTACGCTTTTAGCAGAACTATTAACAACGGCAAAAAGCGGATTTATACATAATACTTATGTAATTTTTTTTCCTGATGATGGTGAGGATATAACAATACAACCTGTGCTATTTACCTCCAACTTTTTTTCTCTTCTTATCACCAATTTTTATACTATGTTGCATTACATTTACATTGTAGTATTGGTTGTAACAACGGCGGCGGTGGTGGTTGTACTGATGAATGTGGGGCTGTTTAGTTTGGTGTATTTATGATTTGACGATGAAGCAGAAAAAAGTGAGGAAAATGTTCTTTGATGATGCCGTTGAAATAAGTCATTTTACTGCCACACCAACAAAACTGATATGTGAGTGACGGTGATGGTCCTAATCCCATTTCGATTTATGCTGCTGTTTTACTGGGATGATTTTGCCATGCTGTGGTTTATATGTACATATACAAGTTATATAAGGAATATAAAAGGTTTTTCCTCGTATAGTTTCGTATATTTTTATTTATCGATAAATGCCCATAAAACGTTAAGAGTCCACGTTTGCATCATTCTTACTACTTACTGCGATGATAATCCTACTTTTTATTACTATTGCGCGCTCACTCTCTCTCTCTGCCTTCTGTTGCTAATCCGGTGTCTTCACGTGGAAATCAATAATCCTTCCCCAGATAACAAAATAAAGTACTTTTAAAAACACTACACATTCAACAGTCACTCAAGGAGACTCGACTCTGCCGACACGGTATTGCTTAAATTCATTCATCAGATGGATATACCTACAACCGTGCATCATCATCACCATCATCGTCGTCGTCAACGCCATTCAGGCACACCAAAATGATTTTCCGATTTGATGCTTGTCAAAAGGCTTCAACAGATATTTATGTAAGCAATTAAACAGCCATTGAAACATAAAAAAAGCATGTTATCCCTGCATCAAAACTGAAATTCTACCACTGGGTGTATTAACACCAGCCTTAGTATCACCACCACCCATGCAACACCACACTAGCAACAACAGCATATTTTTACGCACATTCCTTCCCAATAATAATATTTATGGAGGTATTAAGGTATGCCTCGCATTGCTCTCTTCTGCTGGCTGTCTCATACTCTTGTCTTCAGCTTACACTTGGATAGACATGGAGGAATGGACGGGTGTGTGGATTTAACGACGCATAAAAAATCCGAATAAAATGTCTCAACAGCACAGAGGAAAGAGCTCTCTAGTTCACTCTTCCTTCTCTTCTTCATACACACAAGGAACCAAAAAAGTATCATCATCTCGTTACTTTTATAGTTTGCGGTGTAAGTATCTGTTGGTATTTTCTTATATCGGGAAAATATGCGTGCTATGTAGCAGGTAGAAAGGAAGAAGTGTGTACGCATTTTTTTATACTTTTCTACACAAAATTCCATTTACGATACAAAATTCAACTTATGTAAGTGATGATGATGGTGATGATCAAAATCATCATATCATATTGCATATATAAGTGCTTATAAACCTGGCATCAGATAAAATCCCTAGTTAGTTGAGTAATGATGAACCACGTTTACACAGCGCGCACACACACACACGCATCAACTACGACAAAGACAACATACTGAATACCACATCTCTACGGCTACACCAGTACGTGTACCACTAATTTTATATACTTGCACATATTCTCTTTTAAAATAAAAGAAAGTAAGCTTAGATCTGAGTTTATAAGTTTTTCTCGTGAAAATAACGCAAGATGAATTGCCGGTTTAAAGAATAAAAAAGAAGAGATATGTAATGATGTACTTGGAGTGTGTATCATCGTGTCGTATCCCTGCAACCACCACCACATGTGCTTTATAATAGGTTTGCTATGTCTTGAATTTTTGGTGTGTGTGCAGCGGGGTTTCCGAAGAATTTGTCGTTTGAACTGAAATATACCCTGTTGTTGATGATACCAAGAGAATAGATAGATGAGGTGCATACAAGCATGTGTACTACACCGAGCGTAGCATTTACTTTGTATTTTTGGGAGATTTCTCGCTCAGAAACCAACATTATTGCTGTAGCCGATCACTTGCAAGTGTATTTGAGAACGAGAGATAGAGAGAGAGAGCAGAGCACACAACGAGTGTATTTTACGGAGATTGATGCACTATTCAAGCATCATGTGCCATATATCATGTACATCACAAGGAGTTTACCTTATCTGTGAAGAAAATGTCGATGAGAAGATGTCAATAAATCTTTCACTCTTTTTCGTCTTCCTCGTCTCTTTCTTTTTAGAGCTCTCTTTCCCTATTTTTCTTCAGTCCTGCCTATAAATTTATTTCAAGCTGGTAACTGAAATGTCTTCCAACAGAATGGTAAATGTCCTCATCGAGGTCCTTTTTCAAAAATATAAATACCTATACGCACACGCTTCTCTTCCTTTTTTGTCCTTTTCAGAAAAAGAAAACAGAGGAATACACATACACACACACACACATGCAGGCAGGCTCAGGTACGTACCTCTGTTGTATTATAAATAAACAGACAGGTTGTATGCATATAATAATGTACAATATTATGTAGGTATCAAAACGTCATAAAGTTGTGTATTCTATGCCCAATTCTGAATGTTCATAAAAAAAGAACAAAAGACAGAAATATAAATATAAAAATAAAAAAGGATCGAGAAGGGATAACAATTGCCGAACAATGAAATCGAGCGATTTTGATCATCATCGTCATAGTCACATATCTTTCACATACTCCTTTCTATCGTTTAAATTTTTTTAGAAAATGAAAAAAAAGGAAAAATGTCATTTTAAGTAGAAATGAACAAGAGTACACTATATATTCCCATTTATTACGATTATTGCTAATAGGAACTATTCACATTACGAAAGGAGGAGCATATGCGATGAGCGCCGTAAACAATGTCCAGGAATGTGTGTTTTTTTATCCGTAAAACAAATCTTTTCAAGTCTGATTTTAAACTTTGATAATTTTATTAAAAAACAAAAAGGCATCCATCCGCTGGCATGTACGTATGTGTAAGAAATGAACGCAGAGAGTGCTACATGATCTGCATACGACGGGGGACGCGGTCCACTAAAATAAAAAAAATGTAAACTGCTTTGTTGGTGAACTGTTGTTTCTATAGCTGTTATTATTATTATCGTTATTACTATTACCATTGCACATGCATGTCTATACACTACTACACACCGGTTGTACAAACAAAGCTCAGAAATTTGATCATGATTATTGTGGTCGTAGTCGTACGCCACCATTATCAAATTCCATCTTTGTCTTTATTGGTTGCTTCTTGTGATACACCAACAACAACAGGACATGATCAGAAGGATGCTGATGATGATGCTGATCTCACGACAACTTTAAAAAAAGATGGAATATTAGAGATAAAAAATGATGAGTATTATTTTTTGGTGTACAAATAATGTTCAATACAGATGACACATGACTGTGTGCCTACTTATTTATGTAAGTTTTGTTTCTGTCTCGATTTTAAAAGTAAATAAATAACATAAATCGTCAGAAAATCCGCAGAAGCATCAAAACTGCATAAGTGAATGAATTTCAATTGAAACTTTTAAAAAAAGTATGCACACACGATACAGCAAAAACAACTGAGGAAGAGGAGAGAAAAACTGCTTTATTGAAAGGAGATGGATTAGATGAGAATGAGAATAAGACAAGTGGAAGCAGACAGGGTGATGATGATGATGATGATGAACCTGAGCTTGTACAGATGACTTGCTTGGCTAGGCTGGCTGGTTGTCTTGATCAATTCACTTTTATCTATCTAGCATACTACTAAACTGGCAAACCATTACACCACAAATCACAAAAATATAAGGGACGTGATGCTCCTCTTTTGCCTTTGCGAGCCGTGTATATCCAAGAAAAAAAGATACATACCTCTAGTTAGGCACATAATTATAATTACACATGCATAATTGTAATATGTGCATACAATAAATAAACATAATATGTGTGTGCACATTATTTTCTGCCATTATAAATACACAGCAGGCTTGAGATGATGTACGTCGGAGGAGCTCGTCGTCCTCTTCTTTACTACGGTTATTTGTGTTGTTTGCGGCGGCTCTCAACTAAAATTGTAGAGTAGGCTATTTGGTTGTAAAAAAAAGTATGAAAATTTGCCTCAGCCTCTTGATTTTTTTACAGAATCTCTGAACTTGTTCGCTTGTATGAGCCAACATTGTAAGTTTGTATGGATGAACTGTGTAAAGGTTTAGTATATATGAAAAGTTGGGTTATATAGCAGATTGCAGGGTACACGGAACGTGGATGAGTTGAAACACGTCACGTCTGTCTCTTCAAGTCCGTCTTGTTGACTCTTGGCTTGGCTTGGGCTTGAGCTCACTCATCACTCCAACCGACAAGGCACAAGCACAGCGTATGAAATACTCACATTACCGGAATAAAATACCGGAATAAAAATTGCATTCCCCCCCCCCTCAACCTGGCAAAGGATCATCATCATATTCATCACTATTGCGGGCAAATAATTGTATTAGGCTGGTTACTATTTTCATCGAGTTTGTTTGCTTATTTTTCCCTTAAAAAGTATGTAATTGATTTTGTACAAAGTAACACCATCTTTGCCATTTAAATTATTTACTAATTATTTTTCTGCACAGGAAAATTGTTATCAGCGGAATCTATCTTTGCAAAGATTTATTGCTGCATTACGTCTCGTGAATGGGACAGGTGGACAGTCACTCACCCAAATGGTACGCTACAAAGCTACATGACAGACGTACGTTCTCATTCGGTTACATAATACTTCGTCATGTCATTTGATACTTAAACGGTCATTCCTGAATACAAACTATTTTGTTATTGATTATCACTACCACACACATGCATGTCGTCATCATCACCATCTTCTTGGTACAAGTGGTTGTATTCTTATTATTTCCATTATTACATTAAAACTTCAAGAAAACAGTTACCCTGGTAGAAACACTATTCCGTCTCGTTATACGTTGTAGTAACAATACTGACGTGTTTATATAGAGGCTAGTAACTATACAACCGTCTCAAATGAAATGCTGATAATAATATTCAAATCGCGTTGCTGATAGGTACGTCGCTCAGCGTACCTGGCTTATATTTTTTTGAAAACAATGTTTCCCCAAACCGCCGTCATCACTCATGACACCATTCAATCATGTCGTGTTGCAAACATCTTTACCACAATACACTGACGCGTTGCTTCTTGATGGGCTTGTTCACTCGCTTGGATTCGTTTCATTTTTCTTCCTTGACATTGATATTGAAAAATTATTGGCGTGTGCAAAATACGTTAAACAACCAGCATAGATGGTGTGTGTCGTTAATGGATGTGACCAGTGACCACTGACACTTTTCTTTCATATTCTCTTGTTCTCGATAAATTCTCACATTTCAAAGTCATAAATAAATAAAAGGAATGTCTTAAACTGCCAGTCATATGGGCATACTACATATTTAACTACAGAGCCTTTAAACTACAGAGATCCTAGTGTAATACGGTATGCCTCGGTGGTGATGATCATGATGACGATGGTGATACACGACAATCATTTATCAAGAATAAGAACCGATAGAGACTTTCAGTTCAGCCATCAGACAACCAAGACATTTCTCAAGTTAACAAGAGGTCGACCTCTGAGCAACCCACAACATGACTTGTATCTGGAAGCTATTCTATCCCTCATCGTCTGGCTGCTTATCATTGAAAATTAGGATACACGTCCGTTATTTGCACTAGTCAAGTTGTAAAAAGATAATCGCGTTTTTTTACATCCAGATAAGCTCGAAAATAATATGCTTGCATTTTCAGCTTGCCTACTGACTCACTGACCATTAAGATGGAGATTATTACACCAGTTTTTCGTGTTTACTAGAGTGCCTGCTTGTGTTTGTAACAGAATGCAGCAATGTTTTATTATGACGTTTTTAATCAATCTGCTTGTTCATACGTTTCAGCATGACGTGCATACACCATAACCTTTATTATTCCTACAAAGTGCATATAAACGAAAAAAATCGCTAGCGTTGCTCTTTGCTTCCTGATTAGTCGAAGGTTTTTCCCTTCCTTTGTGCATCATCATCACACTGGCGGCGGCAGAACAGCAAACTAAACGGCATCATTGTCATCATTACGATGATCATGTAGTACAGGACAGAGAGGTATCATAACAATAGTCGTAATCTTAAACGACGTCCATACATAATAACTTTTTGAGGTTTGCCTGCATTATTCGCCGTACGTTCCACCTTGTCATTTTATTTTAAAAAAACTGAGACAGCAGGACTAGTAGTGGAATACGAAAAACGACATGCAACAAAAGTGAAACCAGCAGTGCCACCGAGTACAATCACACCGACGTTGCCGCGCAGCAGCAGCCGTCGCATTGGTTTTTTTCTGTGAGCAACGCTCATAAACAATATTCAAGTAAAATTGTCTACCTTATCATCATTATTAGCTCAGATCAAAAAAAATGTCAAAGGCGGAAAATACAGACAGGTAAAGTGTGTTTGGTGTTTTGTATCCTAGGATCAATTATTTTTCAAGGATCATTGGAATTTTGAACGTAAGCAGAAAGGCTTTGCTCGACTTTTGATAACGCAACAGTGAACACACATATCCTTCTTGTCAAGTGGCCGCTGGCAACGGGAATTTTTTAACTTATTAGCATAGTATTGATGGAAACTCGGGCACACGTTAGAGAATGTAAAATGAGGATATAATGATGATTATAAACAGGGAAATTGGAGATGACCATGAAGTTTACTAAATTTTCTCTTTTTTTCCCTTGGTAGGGAATATTTCTATTTTGGTATTAACAACGCAAAGTCTAGGAGAAGAAGTGAATCTGTGAAAAGAATGTCATAATATACAGTTACACGTAGTTATATACTTAATCCACACTCCACACCAAAAACGCAGGGAAGTAGCATTATTATCTAATGATTTAAGATTGTTCACTTGTCACAGGCTGCCGCGCAGAATTTATAATGGAAATTAACTAAGGGATAAAATACACATAAATAAGTACATGTACTTACTACGGCCCAGAAGTAATACGGTTGTGCGGTTTTGCTACTACAACCCAGTCAGTCGCTGCTTTACCACTAGCAACCATTACTCACGCAGCATATAAATATACATGGAACCAAACGACGACGAAGAAAGAGAAAATTGTGACGTTGTGCCTGTAGAAAAACTCCTTCCCTCTCTCTCTTTCAAGTCATCTTAGCCATTTCACTCTTAAGACTAATCAATCCTTATGAATATTCATGAGCCTTTCCCAACACTCAACTCCTCTCTCTCCATCATCACTACTACCACCGCCAACAACACTAACATTTTCCAGAGCATACGATACATTTAAATACATGTACACCAAAAACGAAACCACGATACCACGCCACTAGTTCCGCTTCTTTTCTCCATGTATCCATGTGGAAGAAAAAAAGAGAGTAAAGACGGGGAAGAAAGAGAGGAAGACGAAAAGTAGATATTTTATAATATTAAGTAAGTATTATGATGACTTGAGCCATACACCACCGCCGCCGCCGTGTTCAAAATATACCGACACACACACACAAGTTTAAAACTTTTCCTTCTTGCGAGGGAGTGACGAACTGAGTGAGTAGTGAGCAAAGGGCAAACCGACCAGCCAACCACTGTGGCGGTCACAAGGACACAATATCAACTTCATTTACGACTTGACAGGGAGACTTTCACAAAACTTTTTAATACTTTTCCCACTGTTACTACTACTACTACTTCCACTAGTTACTATACCGATACTATTATGCCGAGCCGTTTTCATTTTTCCTCCCTCTCAGTCACCACTCCACTCTCTGACTTGTGTTCATTTTTCCTTTACTCAAAAGTCTTGGTCTCAGAGACGAGACCGTGCCTTGTGGCGATATGTTTAATATAAAATGAAAGGGATGGAGAGCCAAAAACCAACACCATCGCCACAGCAACGAGTTAGAGAAAGACTGACAGATATCTATAGACTGTGCATTAATATTAGTGGGCTTATTATGATGACTGCTGCTACTACAACGTCACGATTACTACAGGGATTGTCCTCGTTATCATTGTGCTTCTCAAAAAGTGAAAAACCAAATGGACCGGGAAAACACGGAGACGCACTCACTTTCAGCTTATGCATATGTATTTCACTCATTTATATGGAAGCAGCTCAAAGAATTCAAAGGCGGATGATATGTATTGATATATTTAATTTTACAACTTTGCTCTCTCTCTCTCTCTCCTTTTGTTTAAAATAAAAGCAACACCATAACATAAATACCCTGTTGTGATGCCCGTTGCTCCTCATCCTTCTCATGATAATCATGATGCTGATACTTTGAAGAAGGGAAATGACAACGACAAGGACAGTTCGTTGTATGGTAGTATTATTGATGGTGGTATCGACTCTTTTCCCCGTTGCTGTTTCTCTCCATCCGCATCTCCGCTTCTACTTTCGCTCCTTGTGAAATACGTTCTTAATATTCCTGATGCATTGATTTCTCCGAGGATTTGTGATTGTTGTGAGATGATGTGAACTGTACTAATCTCTCTGCCGGCTAATCATTTTTCCAATTCCTCCAGCAACCCTCATCTAAAATGATGCATACATTAATATAGCGCACAGCTAAAACAGGAGACAGAAGAGTTCACCCCTTCGTTTTTGTCAGTCAATACTGCTTACATACATGCATACGCTTGACAGGAAATCAGTGATGGTGGTGGTGGTGACGGCGTGGATAGCAGCAATAGTGGTGGTGGCGGCGGCGGTAATAGTAATAATGCAAAGAGCATTGATAATCACACACATATACAGTGATATAATGTCAAGTTACTCATTATTACGATTATNGGCGGCGGCGGTAATAGTAATAATGCAAAGAGCATTGATAATCACACACATATACAGTGATATAATGTCAAGTTACTCATTATTACGATTATTCCGCCACCACCGAAAAACAGTTTGGGAGTGTGGAGTAAACTGTCCCAATAAAGAGACAGAACTCTTGTCTGCTGTCGGAACAGCAGCAGGCCACTATATACATTATAAAATATCGATGAAGAAAAAGGGAGAGGAGAGTTTTTGTGGGGAAATGAAAACTTATCTCTTTTGTTTTTCAACTCCTGTGCCGCGACATCATCAGCAGCAGGAGCAACATACATTTCTAATAAAATACATAAATCTAAAAATATATCAAATCTATAAAATGAGCAGAGAGAGAAATTTAAAACGTCATGCCACGGCGGACTCATTGAACGAGCATATTAATGAAATGGAAGCATGTCGTTCAAATAAGTAGTGCATGCATGCATACATATTATGTAACTTGTGCTTTCCTAAGAGTTTTTAGAGTCCTCTGCATGGCATGCGCATGTATAAGCATACATTCATTCAAATGCATCTCATTATGAAAGTTCCGCGTGTGTTTCCCTATTTACGTGTCTCTTTATCTTTGTCAGTCCCTCTCTCTATTTCTGGTGGTGTTGTTATGGATATCGGGGAAATTATAAAAAAATCTTTTCTGATGGGAGATATAAAATAGCTGATTGGTATGAGACCAACCATGCTTGAATTCAATGAAAGGCCGTTTGAAATTTGAATATATACAAATGGGGAGAAATACTTGGATGTTGATGATTCATCGGCACCCAGAGAGAGAGAGAGAGAGTCAGAGGCTCATTTATTGATCAAATGTAAACGACGACGATTTTGTTTCATTTAAAAATTTCCTTCTAACTGCTTGCTTTTTGCTAAAGGCTGTTTCTCTTGACAGTTGTGAAATAATGTGTCTATGTGCCATTTACTTTACTTTGAGCCTCAATGAAATAAAAATTGATGGCCATCAAAGACAAAAGCAAAACAAGCTGAAGAAGAGCAAATGAACCAACTGCAATAAAATGCGTTACCCTTCTTTTCATTTTCATCGGTATCATTTCTTTGAATCTATGATCAATATAAAAATATATTGAGTGAGAAACAGGAATATCAAAGGGATTCCAGTTTTTGACTAGACCCCGACCCCATCAATCTGGAAATTTTTTTCGATGCAATTAAATACATTGCTTATTCCATAATACTACAAGAAATGCACGGAAAACTGCTCTTGCTGTGTTGCGAGTTGCCGGGAATGTTGTGTGATGCACAGCGGTATGTTGTATGCAAGCTGCAGTAATGGTAATTACAATTACAATTATTACCATTAAATAAATTGTGTAGCATTACAAGAATGGCAGATAGGATGCCATGGAAGAGAGAGATGGACGTACATATTTAGTAAAGACCTGTCAAAAATGTCTCTATAAAGAAAAAATACTTCTTCATCTTGACAGAAAGAAAGGAAGAAGGGAACTCAAATGTAATGTGGTACAGCCTGGAGCAGCATTTTGACAAATACCTTAGTCGAGGAGAAATGGAAGAGAGGTTTCTCTTGGAAATAAGTTGGTTATCTGAGTAATTTCCATGAACCATCGTAAAGCTATTGTTAATAATGCTATTTGATCGAGAACTGCTGTTGTAACATGATCCTGATGCTGGTTATAATAACGATAATATGATGAGCAGCCGGTGAATATTGTAACGTAATAACAATAATACTCATAATCATCATCGTCATCCGCCTCGTCGTCGTACTTCTCTAATCTTTCTCTCAGCAAGAGCATTCAACTCACAAACGGCAACAGTCAGTTCTCAGTGGAAAAAATAATGGAATTATTGTGGTTTTTTGTTGAAAATAAACTTAAATTGCTGAAAGCTATAATACTTGCACAACATTTACGAATAAAGTTATATTGTTGCACTGGTACTCACTGTCGACTGGATCAAGTATGTGGGTATTGTGCACACTTCACGCACACCACCTTGTCGTGTGTATGAGAGACCAGCAAACCAGGTATACACAGAACTAGCCAACACGCACATGATGAAACATGCAGCTCGGCAATAATTCACAAACATGTGCAAAAATAAACGGTATTGTGCCGACATGTTTGCATTGTTTGGTACACGAGCCAGCACACTCTGTTTTTTAGCAAATAAAATTAAACGTTGATACTGCTTGTGTGTGATTCGATTAGATTCCATCCAGCCCACTAGAAGTTTGTAAAGACGAAAATAAGACAGATATTTGATCGTTATTTTTATTTTTATTTTTAAAAGGTAGCTGACTTGATAGCACCGCATGTGTACAATGGTAGTGATGGTGGCGGCGATTATGATTACGATGACGCTACGCTACACTTATCTGCTGCACTTGCCTGTCTACTTTTTTCTCTCATCTCATTTTGAAGTTTTTTAATTGGAAATCTGAATTTTTTCCTTAAAGTTATGTATATTACGATGATGATTAAAATGACGGCGGGTTGAATGGGTATATTAAACGCTGCAACAATGTGGATATATGAAGAAGATCGATTTCTGTTTGATAGATGACAAGGCGAATAAAGGACAGTTAAGAAAAATCACCACCCACTACGTGACCCCCTGGAGTCCATCAAGGAGGAGCAGGGTGATTGACATTTTGACACTGTGTACAGGGTACCCTATCTCTATTCTCTCTCTCTCTCTCTTTGCATTCACTCAGTTTTTCATAACATCCATTTATTTCTATATCCTAAACCGACGTTTATCATCATCTTCATCATCATTCTAACAAAAAAAATTAACTTTTCTCTCTCAGTCGATGATGAAAATCAAGCAGCCAGTCATAACAACAACCTCCGGATACTTATTTTATAGCTAAAAACGGGTGCTGTGGTGGGTTTTTAAATCTATTTTTTCATTTACAACATTCTCACTTCTTGAATGCATCATCATTTCACACATGTTCACGTTTCACGTCCAGGCATGGGTTATGCGTATCAACATTTAGGTACGATGCATGTGTGTACACAGATAGTCAGTCATAAGCGTATACTAATTTCTTTTCTATCACCAAAAAAATCTATCAAAGGAACTATTTCGGGGAGAGAAAAATATAGTAAGTCAACTGCTCTTCCAATATACAATAGAAGATACATTCTCCTGCCTACAAAATAATATAATACCAACAGCAACAATTCAAGGTATTTTTGTGTTCCTTTTTTACCCAATTTCAGTTGAAAAAACTTAAAAGGAGTTAAAGGAGAAAAAAAGATGGACAGTTTTCTTGGTAGTTTGTTTTTTCCCACTTCAGGGCATAAAATCAATCCAATCAAAAACCCATTCTCCTCCTCCTCTCTCTCTCTCCCTGTCTCTTAAATTCATAGATGAAAAAAGTAGTATGGAATAAAGTCTTCCGCTGCGCTGTTGTGTTGCTCTCATCATCATCATCCTCATTTTGAGTTCCTCCTCAGTTTTCCCCTCCTGTCTCTCTATTTACGGTTGGTTTTTAACAAAAAAAACCGACGAAGGACGAAGTTATGAGCGCTTATTACTACGCACCTATTGTATCCATACGTACTTATTTATATATGCACATGTACAGTTGTCTTTTATAGCTTACCTGTCGAATGAAAAGTTATTCGAGGAAAAAATGAAGTAGAAAGACGAAAGAAAAAACCAACAATTTTTTTAGCTGTGTGTGTGATGCAACATTTTTTGGGATGGGTCAATCATTTCTTGATGGAAATTCAATTTCATGTTGAACAACAACAGCACAAGACGAACAACCCTTAATTCAAGGTAAGAGTAGTGTCATGTGGAGTACAACAAAGTAGAAAAAATTGTTGAGTTTTCTGAGTGAGAGAGAAGGCCCATAAAAAGTTCATCTTCATCAGCATCATCATCATTACGAGAACTTAGAGATGAACTGAATGGAAAATTATTATTGAATCAAACAGAAGTAGTGGAAGGCGAGAAGGAATGGCAATATATTAAGATGGTGGTGATTATGATGATGCTAGCTTGCTAAACAGGTAGGTAGGTTATCAAGACCATAAAAGTAAAAAGAGTCAATACAAAAATCCTACCTACCTGGTTAACAACCAACCCATCCACAATGCAAGAATGCGTAATATCTTACTATTTTGATTGAAGAGCGCGCGCATTACAAAAAAACTGTGGTAATAATTATCCTCGTTCGTCGACTGCTGTAGCTTTAAACACCGCACGAACAAAATGATTCAATTATTATTACAGTGTTATCCTGATCAGGATTTTCGTTTTGACTCTCCACGACGACACCGTAAGCATGCAAGTATGTAGGCACCGAAGCAACACAACAAGAAGAAAAAATAAATAAATAACCAAGCAAGAATAAGATGATTGAAATTATTTTTTTTACAAGTGGATAGCGTAAACGTATTAATTACAAGAAAATATGTGTTTATAAATAAATTGGCAAACAAGTTAGTGAAGTCAAAAAAGCGACATGACACCACACACGACAATTATAAACTCGTATACTATACGTTTTTATAAATTAAAAGAAACAGAAGTACCTCCTACACACACATACATTAATCAATCTCTTTCAGTTTTCTACGTACGTAATTAATTTTGTTAGGAAAGCAAGAAAAAAAATTAGTGGAATTAGCTGTTTTGCAAAAAAAAAGTAATTAGATTGGAACTGACAGCTTAAAATAGCTTGGAATGGGCGATTAGTATAATTTCATGTTTTTTTTTTAAAAAAAACTTGAAACAGTCATTAGATTTTTTACTGTAATTTGAAATCATTATATCAATATTTTGATAAGTTTTGAGTCATCGCCAGAACAAAAATAAAAATGAATGAATTACTTAATTAATTTAATTAAGAAGTATGTGTATATTTATTTATTTGATATTATATAGTTTTTGGTTTACTTGTTGCCAAAACTGAGCAAGGAGGAAGATTCGTTCTTTTTTGAGTATCCAATCGACAGGTGGTGGTGGCGATGGAGTTGTAGCTTGTGACGGTATTGTTGGAGGGTTAGGTGAAGAAGCTAGTGGTGGTAGTGGTGGAGGTGCAGGCGGTGGTGGAGGTGGTGAGGCAGCCAGCGATGAAGAAGACAATGATTCCATAGGCAGTAAACAATGATAGTCTATTCCTAGGGTCTTCAGATTCTTATGGCCGTACATTGAACAGTAAGTTGAATTATTGAATCGTTTGGCGTACGTGGATGAAATAATTTAAGTTTTTTGATATTTTTTTAGCATATAAGATATTATAGTACAGTAGCAACCAGTGGAAATGATTAAGTTATTTTTAGTTTATCTTTTGTGATAGAGCAGTAGAAGTTGAATTTTTTTAAGTAGAAATGCGGGATGATCGTGGAGAGTAATAAATAGTACTTTAGTTTTTTTTAAAGAATTTGGCGATGGCGTTTATGTTTGTTTTTGTCAAAAGCTGCTTTGATTTTTGTTTCTTTCGTATTGTTTTTTTAACTCACACAGTCCACTGAATTGTTGTCGCCTTTTCCATTCTCCTCCTGAAGAGAGGAAGAAGATGACGAGGATGACGATGAGATCGAGCTTTCTTGTGAGTTTTCTCTGGTGGGAGATGCGGATAACCCAGTGTCTACATCTGTTACAAGGGAATCTTCTGTGCTGGAGGTGGACGCTGTAATGTTGAGAGCGGTACTGCTGCTACTTGTACTGTTGTTACTGGACGCGCTCGTAGTGTCATTTGCCGTAGAGGCGATACCAATGTCACTTTTTGAAAATACCTTACAGCTTCCAGTAGTCATTTCCATAATCATCATCTTTCTCTACTTGGTGCAATGCTCCTCTTCTTTTCAATTGAGTTATCGTAATTGTCCTGCATCAAGATGGAGGTTACGGGTGATGAATGTGATGACTGCTGCACGTTAATACGAGATGGTGGTTCAGTTGTCGCCAAATAAAGTGACTGACTACATGATACATATCGGAGTCACAGACAACGCAGACAGGACATGAAAGAAAAAAATAAGGTTTTGTTTTTGCGTGAAACAATACATAATCCAAATAAAAAGGAAAATGGGTGTAGGTTACGATATAGCAACACCATAAAATGGGATTTTTGTAAAACACACCTACATCAACATAATTAATACGCAAAATTATTTAGGATAAGGAATTTATTTACTATGTACCGTTGTATCTACAAATTATTCAACATTTCCAGCAAATTAGTGAAAGTCCCTCAATGTCCAATAATTGCACTTTTGACTTTTGTGTTAACACTACAGCTCGTGGAAATACTAATCGTACTTACGTATTACACGACTACTTATAAAGAATGGAATCTCAGCTAGGGATCGTTCACATATTACGTAATCAAAAAAATGACGATTTTTAGCCCACCCACCTACATGGTAAGCACAAG
>JAHZNB010005894.1:0-11779 GCA_027744295.1 Callyntrura guangdongensis
TTACCTCAAGTTAATATGCATTGATTCATTAATGTTTCATAAATACATGTTAGTTTATTTTGCAAGAAAGAAGCTATGAAATGTCTATGAATTTTTAACTTAATGAACTATACACAATACTATAGTTTGATAACTATACATAGCTTATCCGTATACACATAATTAAAATTTTCCTTGTGAACATGGCCAATATTACTTTTATTGAATCATCATACTCGCTTCTCTCAGTTTCCATAATGGGGCATTGTGAATTTACTTTTTGTCGTGCCAAATGCTAACGAACTAAATGTACCCTGGAAAATGACTACGTACTGTATTGAATTAGAGTATAGAACAAAATAAAGTTGCATAATAAATATATTTTGAAGTGAGTTTGAAGTAACCGTTTGTACTCAATCAAATCAAATTTTTAAAATGAACATTATTTGTTGTGGTCAGCAAAACATGGGAGTTTACAACATGTATGAGATCAATAAAAATTACCGTAACTGTTTATTATTTCTTACAGTTAATATTTATATCCATCTATGTCTACAATGTTGAGGATGTATCACAATTATTATTACTTTTACTGATGTTATAATTACAATTATGTAATATACTTTGTTGAAAAGTGCTGTAGTGTATTATGTGACTTATAACAATTAAAAAAAGATTTTAAACATGTTGAATAAAGTTGTTTAAACATTTAAAAGAACTCACTAACTGAAAATGATTTGTTGTTGAATGCACAAAAAACAATATATTGTCTTATACTGTACCATAATAATATGCAAGTGAATGCTTACAAAAGTGAACTTCAAAGATAACGGTGGCAGTAACACAAGAAGTAAAGTAAGTAAGTACAAGAAGTGTATCAGAAACCATATATTCCCGTTTGTTCGCTGCCATTTCTGCTCATCAATCATCAAATTTATCTGTAGAAACACCAAGGCTATAGGGATGCGTCTTTTCTAAGCAAATCTGCTGAAATTTTTTTCCTCTAGTTGCTCTATGTCCAATGTCCAATTGCGTGTTCATTACAATTTTATAACACTAATACTTTATTATGATACGGACGTAACCTTTTTTAATCAGCCCCTACATTTGAAAAATTTGCGATGCCACATTTGAGTCTTTACATACCTACTTTTTCCTCATGGAATAGCCCAAACTACTTTGAGCCTTAATGCAAATGGTTATTAGTGCATGGGAAGCAGTCAACCAAAATGACGTTCCATTTTACTTTTATGAAACGTCATTGACCACAACTTATCTTCGCTCAAAACATTTCGTTCGATCCGGTTGTGTATGTACGTTAAGCGATAAAGCTGAAATGATAATGATGGTGACAATTCCAAAACTTTCAAAAATCCCAAAACAAAACTAACTAATCCCAAACTAACGTTATTATAACTGTCGTTTTTTTATTTACCCCCGAATGTTTCCTGTTTTATCGGGTAGCAGCAATCAAATTTCACTCCCACACCGCTCGCAAGCGTTATCATGTAGTGGAGTGAGTGAGCATCGTTATAATTTTTTATTATCACCCACCACCCTTCCTCCGCTCTCCACTGTGAATATTGTATCAGGGACAAGGCAATCCTGTATTGAATGACTGGTTATGTATGATCAATATACATTGTTGTACTACCGCATGGGTATGAATAAGTGTGATGATGATGATGAGTATTCGAGCCTCCCATGGCCACAACGTGTTGTTACTGCAAAGAGATCGCTTTTTTAGTACGCTCTCCTCGATCGTAATTTGTAGTAATACACGAACACGATGTACCAACAAAAGTAGTACAACTAATGTTGCATTGGATCGGCATCCCCTCTGCAGCCGAAAAGCTGACTTTTTTTGGCCGACCAGTCGACAAACTAGTGCTGAGTTACAAGTTACGAGAGTTATCTGATTGATAATATATGGTAATCGGTAATTCAGGAAACAGGTTTGACCTACCCCGGGCCAACCCCACCCAAGTTATGCATTTCCATTTAATCTTTAATAGTGTAGAAAGGCTACAAGCGAAAGCGACTCATTCTAGGATTTTATTATTGTACGTAAAGAATTGTTTCGGGTTTTAAACAAGAAATGAACTGTGTAACTATAAACTAACCGTAGCATCTTTACAATCTAGAGAGTTATTTTACTGATTAAGCTATAATCAGATCAATAAAATTACAACTACGCAAAATATATTTATATTCTTCTGTTGAGAAAAATGGCTTTCAACGAGACAACAGTATTTACAGTTTATGTATTTGGTTTCCCTTTCACTTTTTTCTTTTCTCGTTCCTTTTCCTCTTCTTCAAGCATCGGCAGCTCCTGGTCTAATTCCGTTCGCCGTTGTTCTTTTTCCGCTTTTAGTTTGCCCACTTTTTCGTTTAAAAACTTGACAAATGCTATGGAGGAATGTCGTTTTGGTGGTTTTGGTTTCGCTGCGATTTCGATTAGGGTCTCTTTAGTGACTGCAGCTGCAGGAGTGGAGGGAGAATTTTCGAGATTCTTAATATTGTAGCGGATTGTACTCAGCTGCTGAGGACTATTTCTCATCGTGTCGGCTAGCACCTTCTGTGTCATGTACATTTCATAGTAGTAGCCTTTCTTTTGAAGAAGAAACTTGTCCGTTCCTGACTCCACAATCTTTCCACCCCACAAAACATAAATCACGTCGGCGTCACGAACTGGTTCAATCTTATGGGAAAAGACGACTAACGTGCGACCTTCTCTCACATTTGCAATCACCTGTAGGAGTTTGTGATCAGTGTCTATGGAAGTGGAAGTAGTGGCGTCGTCAATTAGTAGAATTTTTGGCTTTCTCAGTAGCGCCCGTGCATAAGCGATTCTCTGCTTGAGCGAGAAATTCTGAGCCGTTTTGTCCATTTTGTGTATCAAAGTTTCGTAGTCGTTGGCTAAGTCCAAAATGTCGTAATGACAGTTACTTAGTTTTGTAGCTTCTTCTATGACCACCTGGTCAGCTTCCTGGTGACAATCCCCCAAACGAATGTTTTCCAAGATAGAAAAGTTGAGCAAACACGGGTCATATTCGACTAGTCCCATCAAACGGCGAGTTAATTTGGGACTAAGGTCGTACAAGTCGTCCCCGTTAAAATCAAGAATGCCTGTGGTGGGGTTGCACATTCGAAGAATTATATTACACAAGGTAGATTTTCCCGAGCTCGGAGGTCCCACAACAGCCACGTAGCTACTGGACGCGATTGTCATTGATATATTATTCAGATGTCCCTCTTGGAGGGATCGATCTGTTCCAGGATAGAAATACGTTATGTTAGTCAATCCTATCTCTGGTGGAGGCCGATATAAATCCTTCTCAATTAAGTCATCCAACGCCACGAAAGTTTTGGACGGAGGATCGGTTTCGGGTTGATTCACCAAGATTCGCATAATCTTATGCGCCGCAACTTTTCCAAATTCCACGTCGGTTAAAATGGCGATTTGATCGCCCACTCGGTACGCACCAAAAATGAGCAATTCGGTGGCAATCATAATAAATCCAATTAAACTAGGTTTTGTCCAGATTCTTGGATACTTGTAATCTTCCCTTTCGTCAAGTCCTTCGTGATTATGGTATTTAGATGCAAAATATAGAAAAACTGCATAGATCAGCCAACTACTCGTTTGAACGACGGTATGCAGACAGGTGATAAAGATGCTGGATAGTTTGATAAATGTGTACTCCCTGTCCAGAATTTTCTTGTGCTGGGAAATGAAAAACGTCTCAGCCCCCAAAGAAAACCACGTTTTAATGTTAACTATAAATTCTTGTGCAAAGTCCCCAGCGACTCTAAACCTTTCTTCTAAATTCTCTGCCTCGGTCAGCTCCTTTTTACTACTGAAGTAGACTATAACAATAAGAATCGGCATCCCGATAATGAAGACCACGGTCAACACACGAATGTCATCTGACGACTCCACTGCTGCTAAAGTGACGCTCGTGACTACGTTGCAGCCGGCTTGAATCAAACTACCGTAAACCAGCAACAAAGTGTAATGAGCCATGGTGGTATCCGCGTACAATTGGTACGTAAGGATCCCAATGTCATGAGCTTTTGCATCAAACCAGGTCAAGTCCTGTGTCAGAAGGTGAGCGAATAGACGCTCTCTCAAGCGTCGCGTCATCCGTGTTCCCGCCATAGCAAAGAAAAATTCCTGGATGAACGCCGCGATAGCAGTGATCACTCCCACAATCAACATGGACAAGCATAGCCATCTCACCTCCCCTGATAAATCAGCGTCCTCATTTCCCAGAGTTTGGAAATATGTGCCAACGATCCATCCTTGGTATGGGATGGCCATGCCAATTATAATTGATGCTATCATGGCTGGTATAATAAAAGTCCAGTCGTGCTGGGTTACAAAGAAAACGTCTCGCCAATACCCTTTCACATTACTGTGCATTGTAGAGTACACACCCTCGTCATACGCGGCCAAAAAAGAGTCCAAGTCCTCTGTCAAGATACTGACGTTGTCAATCTCAACGTGCTCGTTAATGTGAAATGACGCGGGATCAGTCATATTTTCTAGGGCGTCCTGAAAACTAGGCCTGTCCTTGGGAAGACGTAATATAGAAGAGGTTGGGATACTTCTTAATTGACTCCTTGCCGAATCACTGCCGTGGACCTGTCTTGTGGGACTTTTACCAGTGAGATTCTTAATTCTCAAACCCTTGGTCATCGTTTTACTTGTGAAAGATTTACTATTTCGCTTCTGGGGTTTACTAAATTTTGCGGTAGCCTTGCTCTTGGTGGGTTTTGTTTCCTTTTTTGATGGAATGCCTATCGGTCTGTCGTGTGCTACTGTGTCACTGAAGCTAAATGTTACGTGGGCTCCGGACTGTCGTGAACTGTTTGGATGATTGTCAAATTCATTTGCAACGTCATGTTCTGGATGTACAGGACTTTGTGAATTGGCTTGTGCTTCACCAAACCCGGTAAAATGAGAAAATTTTCTTTTCCTCATAACGCTCAACGATTGACTGCCAACATTTTCAAAATAGGAAAAGAATGCCCGTCGCTGCTTGTGGATCTGGGCTGAAATAGAGCGAAAAGTAGGTTACGAACTGAGTGCGGAGAATACAGTACAATAAATTCGTAAGCATAAATATGTAGTGGCATGACGCTAGTGACGCATGCGGGACTCACTAGAATAATTTGTCATTGGACGGGAAAAGTTGATTCTTTGAAACCCCATCATGCTGAATCCATTATGCATGTAACTCCCCCCTCCTGATGACGTTTTCTTCCCACTGTACATACTCTACAACATATAAAAAGGATAATACACTTATAATAACAAATATTTAAGCTACACAATGTTCAATCGCCACAAATATTTTTTGAAAATGTCGATTTCCCCTAATGCACAAGTAGGAGTACTTCCAAAAATCTTACGTATGTTTCTTCCAGATTGGATATTTGAATAACTTCTTTACTTTTCTTTGCACCCCTTGTCCGACCATCCCCTACCAGTTCACCTTCCTCCAGTCCCTCTCCCCACCACGCTCCGGATCCTCTTAAACTCAGCTTTCCGTTGTCAGACGATCTCGTCAAATTGTTCCAAAAGTGTTTCTTTTTTGGCTGAGTTTCATCTACGCCGGCAGTTGCACCGTCACTTTGCTCGAATACACTGTCCACCACCCCAATTCCCAAGCTACTTTTCCTTTTTTTATGCAGCAACTGCGAAATCTTGTACGCCTTCAACTGAGATTCAATCTTGTTCCTCGATTCGACACTACAGTTCACAGTCCCTTCGAGTCGGTTATAGTACTTTCCGCGGGCCTGAATCAATTGAATATGGGTTCCATATTCAAGAATATGGCCTTGTTCCATGTAGTAAATGCAATCAGCTCGTTTGCTCAATGCCGTGACATTGCTGGACGCTAGAATCACTGTGGCTGTATCGCGAAAGTGGTGAACAAACCGCAACAATTGTGGTTCCAGCAAGTCATCCTCAGGAGCTAACGGATTATCCATAAGGATCACACGACTACGATGGAGGTAAGCCCGAGCCAGACATAACTGACGTTTCTCATTTCTGGTGAGTAGATCGCCAAACTCCTTACCAGTAATTTTGGTATTATAGCCATTAGGTAATTTTTCAATTACATGATGCAAGTCTGCTAGTTGACAGGCTTTAATTATTTCTTCCTCGTTTGCATTTAGTTTTCCAAACAGGATATTTTCGGAAATGGTACCGGTAAAAATCACGGGAGCTTCGGAAATCATGCAAATTTGTTTCCTGAGCCAATGAATATTGTAATTTTGCACGTTTACAGCGTCCAATGCTATCTAATTTCAGTATAAAACTTTATAGATTGCCTAAAAAATACTGCATTGTGTTGTAATGTAGATTTGATCAGATTCCAAATTCTTTCATAAAAAACTTACAAAGCCAGAGCAGACGTCATACAACCGAGGAATCAACTTTAAAATTGTATTTTTACCAGAGTTGGCCGGACCTGCAAATGCTGGAAATCAAAAATACTTTAATGTCCGCGTCGTTGATCTTCAATTTACACCACTAGCAAAACTAATATTTTCACAAACCTATAAACTGTCCCCCATAAATAGTCAACTGTCGTATGTTGAGGACCGTCTCTTCGGGTTTTTGTGGATAGCGAAATGAAACGTTATTAAAATCCAGTCTTCCCACTGCACTTCGCTTTGGAGTTTTTCCGTCTGTGGACGTGTTGTCTATTCTACTCTTCCTTTCAAACAGATTCACAGTTTACTTTATCAGAGTTGAAGTGTTGACATTAAACCCATGTTTTTACGTTTAAAGTATTTTTAATGGATTAGTAAAGTTACCAGTCTATTATGAAAAAAACACCGGTTGCGTTCTTTTTCGCGATTTGCATCAATGAGAGAAAATTAGGTAAAGTTTGTGAGGCGTGGAGGATTATGTACGTTAATCCAAAGTAAATTACCAATATTTCTCCGGGGCTGTCATGTAAGTCTAGGCCCCCGTTGACCAGCACTGTTACAAAGTTGTGGATACTGAGCAGCCCCCATTCTTTCTGCCTTTGGCAAAATTTTTGATATGTGTTGTATGAGCTTTGGCCTAACCAGAACACTATCGCGGTGGCCACATTTAACAGTAGCCAAATCAGACCTGAACTGATTGCGGCAACAGCCATCCATTTCGCTTCCTTTTTTCCACGAACTGCGTCGTGCAAAGCCTCCCTATAACGGAGCACTTGTTTCTGTCCAGCCTCGTACATTTTGATGACTTTGATGTTGACTAGACTCTCTTTGGCGATAATGTTGGCCTTTCTGAAAATGATATCTGACTCGATTCCTCGTTTTCTTTCCGCCCAGTTCCCCATGTACACGATAAGCATACAGAAGGGGATAAAACATAAGAAAGAAATGGCGATCTGGTAGCTGAGTAGGAATACGATAATAATCATCGCAATGACGGTGCAGATGAGGTTGATAAAATTCGGAATTACGTCCCCGATTCCTAAGCGAATGTGGGTTATCTGTTCCGTCATTTCTTTGGCAAAATCCTTACCAGCATAAAGGTCAAACCAAGCCATGTCTTTGCGGACAATACTTTCAAAATATGCTGCTCGCATGGCTTTTGTTTGTCGGTCGGCCGCCGTTGTGAAGCAAACGCAGTATCCTAATTGCATAAAGTTGTAGAAAATCCAGCCCCACAGAATTTTGTAAAATAGTTGGCGACCCACGTCAAAAATGGTGCTGGTGCAGTAACCGGGGATGTCTTCAATGCACTTTTGACCCCCAACACCGTCGTCCATCTTGCTATGTAGTAGAACCATATATTATCAAATATTATGGTGAGAGAATTTAAAATTGAGAAATTCTCTTAAGTAGTGTTTTTGTTACTCGACAGTGACTTACACTCTACATCTTTCAAATACGAGAATATCATGAATGGTCACCCCACTCCAGTAGTACAACCAAGGAGTAACCAGGCTTCCCACCACTGCCAGGATCAAACCCACTGTCATAAGAAACCAGTCATAGCAGTTAGCGAAGCGGAACACTTGTCGAAAGTGAAGATCCTTCCAATTCGAAGCGTACAAGTGGGCGTGGAATGCATCTTCCAGAGGATCATAAGCTTGGATATGGCTGTACTCCTGTCCTGGAACCCAGGCTGACGAGGAGGAGAGTCCCAAGGGAAAAGAAGCTACACTATCAATATCTCCATTGGATTTCGAACGCCGAACGAGTTGGTGGTGAGAGGTGGAGCTCTCCGCCAGAAAATGACTTGCCTGGGTGTTGTTGTGGTATCGGGATGCGGATGAAGCTGCAAAATGGGCGGATTCCAAATCTTCACCGTAGGATCGGGACCTTTCCAAAGGCATTTTAATTCAGAATTCAAGGGCGAGTTGTACACTATTTTGATTGTGGAACATACACTGTTCTATAGTAAAATACCTAATAGAAAAAAATAGTAATAGAAAAGAGCAAAGAGCTCCTATTTTTTAAAGTAAGTATTCCAGCTCTCTGGAAAAGTCGAAAAGAGGTATAGTATACATACCTCAAAATTAAAAATATCGTTCAAGTTAGCATTGCTATGCTGGGGCCTTCTGACTCTTGTATCCATGAGTATTTGTCAACAGACACGAAGAATGTAAAGATTTTTAAAATCAGATTTTTACATCTCAGCAGACCATTCCAACGAGACCATTTCATTCAATTTTCATGCTTCATTATGCATGCCAAATCATAGCGGGTTTCTTGGGACAAAACAAGTTGCTCTTTGAGAAAGGTGAAATTAATGTGATTTGTCGGCTCAAATATAGCTTTGTCGGCCGGCGAGATTCTGCCCGTTGGATCGAGTCGCATTTTTATTGTATTCTTCTGTATTTATTGTCTCGTCTCATCACATTATCTCATTTCGCCTTGCATTGTATGAAACTGAGCACAGAGCGAGCACATGCATCATTCAAACAACAGATGACTGTTATGGTGTTTTTAATATTTAAATTTCATCTCTGTAACTTTTTAATTGCTCGTTGATGTAGGATGAAATTAAAATAGTCCCCGAGGATCTTTTTATTCAAACAGTATAAAAATGTAACAACAGGAAACGTTATAAAATAAAATATATCGTCCAAAGGTTTAGAGAAGGATAAAGTTGCAAGAATACTGGTTGAATTTCTACGCTGTATCACTAGTGAAATACGTTGAATAAGATAATTAACGAGAACGATTATCGAAAATAGTTCAAGTTTTTAATAGAATTTAAAAGGTGCGACCTTCGAGTATTAAAGTGAAAAAGTCGCAATACAGATAGTATAAGAAACCACCGCCAACCTGACGACACACTCAATTCCTGCCAGTTTTTTATTTTAATTTCCAAACTAATTACATCAAGGAGAAGGACGGGGACGGGACGGACCCAATAAAAAACCTAACCGCCAATGTCAACCTTGTGTCTCTTACCCAATAACAATTAGAATGGAAACGTTCGAATGAAGTTGTTTGGAGGATCTTGGAAAAATATTTTATGAGTAAAAATGTTTAATTAAATCAGTCGCAACGTCAACGTCAGTACTCACCATCAGTACTACTTTATTATTATATGTTGTATGGCGGGAAAAATCCATGATCTTGCATCGCTATAAACCACAAAATTTGATTTAATTATGGTTTTCCAGGCTTTTACAAAGCAATAGGTCAAAATGAGTGGCTCAAAGCCTGTGAAAAAAGAGCCTGTGAGAATTCCGTCTCCTTCACCATCATGTGTAACCACTGCAACTACGCTTCTTAGACCAGGAAGACCACCCTCACCAGCTCCATCTTGTACCACTACTATTTTGTTCGGCAACCGTGATCGTGGTCAAATATCGATACGGCCTTTATCAGCGATCGTTGATCAAGATGACCAAATTTCCACCGTCTCTGGTGCAATTTCAACGTCCAATCCGTTTCATCAAACCTTACAACAACCCATGCAATTTGCAACTGACAAAGATGACAGTTTAGATGATTGGAGATGTTCTCTGGAATCTGTCGCAGATCGACTTAAATATATACTTCAACATAATGACAAATATCAAGATGTTACTTTTCATGTTGAAGGAACTACATCCACAGAGGAATTTCAGGCACACAAACTCATTCTTCGAATAGCTTCTCCTGTATTTGACCGTATATTTGAAAGCCTAGATGGTCAAAATCAAACCACTCGAGCCCTTTTTGTGCCAGTAACGGACATAGAACCAAGCACATTCAAGCAGCTTTTAAAGGTAGTAATAATAGTATATGATATTCCTATCATCGCCGTGTATATTATATAATCGTAATTATTATACCTAACATGTTCTACAAAGATGAATTTATATTTTGCGTGTTCCTTACTAGTATATCTACACGGACAAAATAGACATTGAGGATGTCGAAGAAGAAGATTTGCTTTCCCTTTTACAAGCATCTAAATTTTATAAAATAACGCCTTTGTATATGAACTGTGTTCGCTTACTTAAAAAGTGTATGTCTGACTCGATTGCTGTTAGAGTTTGTGAAACTGCAGCTTCATACGATGATCATATACTTCTTGACGTCGCTTTGGACCTAATTGCTAGGTAAAGAGTTAAAAAATGCATTAAGCAAAAGCAAACACGATTGGATAGAAAGGTTTTTATTCCCAAAAATTATAATTTTTCAGCAAAGCAAATGAAATGTTTCAATCAGACGACTTTCTCAGCCTGAGCCAAGACTGTGTAAGGAAATTGTTCACAAGGGACGACCTTAGAATAGAGGAGGTACGACTGTTTGAAGCAGCGGTAAGGTAAGAAGTTCAAGGATCTTACAAACATGTTCCATCAAATGTGTATGTGTTACTAAGGTCCGCACCAGTTCTATGTACATACTCCGGGAAACTATGTATTCTTTATGTTAACCCCACCCTCCCTCGGTAGATGAAGCTGGCGCGGAGATTATATTTGTAAATAATAAGCGATTATAAGTATTATTATATTATTTGCATTCAATAGATGGGGTAAGCATCAATGTAGTAAGCAAGGGATTCCAGCAACGTCTGTTAACTTAAGAAAAGTAATGCTGACTCTTATACCGGAAATAAGATTTCCTTTAATGAAAGCTCACGAGGTTTCTAAGTCAGTACTTCCAACTAAATTACTTACACATGAAGAACAAATTAATATTTACGTGTACCTATCTTTGAGCACGTTGGACCAAGAAAAAACCCCTATTGCCTTTAAAAGAACTCCTAGACTACCGCCAAAATGCTTAGAGCTTGACTCTGGTTCGTCTAGTGATTACAGAGAAGGTGGCTCAATAAGTCCTGATTTCCAAAGAATGTCTTCGACTGCCAACGCAGGTACTAATTAACAGACGGATCTCAATTTTTTTGTGGCTTCTTTGCATTGCTCTTAAATCTCTATCTGATATTACCTCACGACAGAAGGTGAAAGTGAGACGGCCTCAATCGTGTCTGCGCACTCAGAAAATAGGAAGAAATCTCGGAAACACGGAAGATCTGCTTCAAATTCTTCTAGTTCTTATAAAAAACGGAGGAAGACGGACAATGAAAGAAATAGAAGAGACAGTCTGGACAAATCTGTCTCGCCGACAGTGTTTAACGAATTATTTGGAGACGACAATGAGAAGTGTATTAAATTGGAAAATACGACCGTCTCACTGAACAATTTCATACAAGAATGCAGCCGAAATGAGCGTCGCTTTGAAATCGAGTCCATTCGCTTAATTAATGTCAAAATTGATGATTTTAAGAATTTGAATGGTCGGAAGGTATACTTCCCCCGATTAAAACAGTTTG
>JAHZNB010005895.1:0-21557 GCA_027744295.1 Callyntrura guangdongensis
CATTGTAGGGTAAATTCGGAAATGCAGAATGCAGCGAGATGTTGTTTTTCACTGGTTTTTCACCAATGAAAATTGTAACAATCAATTCGTGAATCACCAAAATTCCCAAGTCTAGTTTTTACTATTACCAATCTGTAATAATTTTAATTACTGCCCGAACTTTTTGTCAAGTTAACAATGCTTCTTTTATTTTGTTTTATTTTTTTCTTGTTTGTTATTCTGATTTACCTGCATTTTTAATTAGTATTACTATCATTATTATTATTACTCAGTACACGGCTATAGTAATAATAAAAGTCATTTTTCATCATTATAAATTATATTATTAATACGATGTATAAAGATGTACGCTTCCGTACTCTGTTGTTGTTTTTCATCAAAAATTGTAACAAACACTGTCAATAACAAGAATCATATTAGTATGACAATTATAAAATCCATTTTTTGTATTTAATAATTATAACAATTTATAATAAGTATATATAATTATGACCAGGATTACAGTAATAAAATCCTTAAAAAACAAAAAATTATGTTTTTACGAATGGGATGATGGATTAGCACCGTTTACGACCGATATACAACATAATTCACAATTAAGTAACAATATAAAGGTATTTCTGTAGGGGTTTTTTGCCATGTAAATTAATAATCACGGCATGTAATAACAATAATAATAATTCATTATTATTATTATTTTTAAATAATTTTTGCTTTTAAAATAATAATTATATAATACTCAAAGTATTATTAGTACTTCACTATACGTTTACAGTAATTACATACAGCGAGGGTATAATTAATACCAAATAATAATACACGGATAGACGGATATATAGCATCTTTTTTTATAAAATATTCATAATAATATATAGTCAATAGTAACAGAGTAACATTATTATGATCATTTTACTATAGGGTCTATGTAAATTTTAAACTATACAGAAAAAAATCAGTTTACTCTCAACGTATTCCTGCTTTGTACTTAGTAAAAAAAACTTTTTTTTATGACGTTTTCAAAGAAAAAGTCAAAAAAATGATAGCTCAACAACATTGTAGCTTATAAATTTTTTATAGTATTTAGTATAATATATATATTATGACGATGGTTCACTTATGAGTAATATGGGTTCTTTTTGTGTAATTATACTAACTACATGAAATACATTAAAAGTACGCGGTCACACTGTTGAATATTTTATTTTAACTATATGATTTTTTATTTAGATAACAATTACGTTTCTAGACACCACGGGCACAACATTCAATTTTCAAAATTGATAAATATTATATATGTATATAATGTCGTCATCGATTGATAAATAGGGAATATGTAAAGGTTACTTAATTACAGGGAATCTAACAGCAGAATGACACGAATTTTTTTATTTAATGAACTTGTGCATGCGGGACTTTTTATTTAAAGTAATGTACGTAAGTAACAACACAGCAACTACATAAGTCTGTCCGTGGTTATCAAGACCGACCACACGTAAATTGGCCAAAAGAAATTGGTTATCTTTTGTACAAATCATTTCAAGTAATTCAAATTGTCTCCCTCCATATATCTCTTTTTACTTTCGTTTTTGGACACTTTATTACTTTTTAACTCACGATCAGCTCGAGCCCTTGCTACTTTTACAAAATTTTAAAATTCCTCACATTTAAATATGTAGCTAGCTATAGTACTTAAACCTGTACTGGCGTCCTATAAAAATTTCTGTTTTTGAGTGTGTACTTATAACTTTGTATATAACTTGCTATTTTTCATTTTCTGTTTTATGTCCGCTTTTTTTATTTAAAAAATCGGTAATTTTAGTGGTGCTCTCTTCGTTAACCTCTCATTTTTCGAGTGCGTTTACTCCACCCTTATCAGTAGCATATCAGCTTGATTCAGTGGAGTAAAGCGAGTTTTGTATTCTTAATTAGTATTTCCTGCTGGATTTATTTACTACGGGTATCGCAGTGGCGGCGGTGTGGCGTTGACAAGTCTTGGCGAGTAGCGTGACTTGTTCACTTTTTGGCATATCGATTTATATTTTTTTTCTTTTAACAGTAATAATAACGTACGTAACTTACAACTATACTTGGTAGCGCAGAATTTATGAAATTATTATTATCCCTAATTTATGTAGTTTTTTAGTTTAACCACCGTCAAAATATAGAACGCGAGCGCAGTAAAAATACAAACGGAAAGGGCCCGTTTCTTACAGATTTGTGCTTGGATTGGTGTTTAAATGTCAAGTTAAAATACCCGTTTATAATAATGCTACAAACAGTAAAGAACAGGAAAAGCTTACTTAAAAAATACACAGTTCACATTTATATATTACGCTTGTGTTAATACAAATTACTATATGGGGTTTCCTATATGTACTCTTTTATATATTATTATAAACTTTTGACGCAGTAAATCAACTTAAATATTATGATAACACATAATTAATGCAAAGTACGACATTTAAGCTTCTCGGTAAACATATTGTAGTATTCAGTATAACCATATTTCCTACTATATATACTAGTGGAAAACATTTTTATATCGACTTCTATGGGGAAAAGGGTTTTCTTCAAAAAGATTAACTGGATTTGCTATGTTAAAAGTACGCCTCTCTCTCTTAAAAATTTCATTCCCGATTTACCCTCCTTGTTCCGTTCTTCCTATTATACGTGAGCTTTTTCTGCTGTGCTGAAGACTAGAGAAGTAACGACGTGGAATATTTTATAATTTCGAGAATATTTTTTTCGCGAGAAAAGTGTACGAGTTATTGTGCCTATTTCTCTACAGGTGACAGTTTGTAACTATAACAGTTACATGTAAATGTAGAGTATAAAGTGAGGGACTGTAAGATAGTCTCTCGGAAAGCCTCTACACAATTTTGCTACAGTATTACAGGCTTTAAATTTTACAGACAAGTGGTGAGTATAATATAGCAGTAATTTTTTAATTTACTAATTGGGGCTTTTAGAATAGCAAGTAGAATGTGGTGCTTGATGGGATTTTCACATGAGGATGAATGAGCTGAGCATTGAGTTTTTGTAAAAGATTACTTTTGGGGAGTTAGTTTAGAATCGCATATTGAATTTGTCTGCGAGGTCATCCACCTGATGCCGGAGCCTCTCGGCAGAGTTGGTATGGTGGTAGTAGTGCTGGTGGTGATGATGAGACCGTTGCCTAGATTGACTTTTTGTAGAAGACGTGACGCCGACAAGTTTTTGGGCGGCAGCGGCTGCGGAAACGCTGGCGGCGGTGGAGGATGAAAGAGCGGGAATTGAGTTGATCGGACGACTAGACGATCCTGCGGTACAGGAAGCGGTGGTTGTAGTTGTGCTGCCCACCGTTCCTAAGGAGGAAGAGGTGTAGAGAGAGAATATGGTCGACGAGGAAGACGTGGCGCCTAGAGACTGGTGAGGAGGCGGACGAGGTGGGGGCGTGCTGAGTGGCATGTTCGAGAGAGAGGCGTAAATTAGCGACGGATTTATCGGTTTGGTGGTCGATGAGGAGGGTTTAAGGGACGACTTTGGAGGGAAATGGTGGTAATGGGAGGAGCTTGAAGAGGAGGAAGATGCTGCAGCTACGGTTGCTGCTGCGGGGTTGGAAAAAGAGGAGGACGATGTTAAAGTTGACGGTTTTGGTGGCGGCGGAACCTGGTAGTGGTGACCGCCGCCACCACCGTCAAACGTTCCACCGGGAGCGTCTTGTCATGACTTGCTCATACTGCCGATGCTAAACTGAGCATTGCTCGCGGTGGTGACACTGTTACTGCTGCTTTTGTTGTTATGGCTTTGATGATGGTGATGGGAGTGAGGGGCATTGTGGTGATGATGGCTGTTGGAGTTTGGACTCAACGAGGAGATTGGCGTCGTTGTGTTATTGCTGGTGGTGGTTGTCGTGTTTAAACCGCCACCTCCAGCGGAGATATTATTGGAATTGGAGAGGGTTGAACTAGAAGTCAAAAGGGATGCGGCGGTAGTGGAAGGGGCGGTGGCACTACGTAGTTGGCCTAGGAGAACTCGCACTTCGTGGAACGAGGGTCGAAGATCTTGATTTAAATTCCAGGCTTTTTTCATTAGCTCGTATACGGGAGGCGGACAACCATCAGGGGTGTCCATGACGTAACCGTGCTCCACTTTTCGGAGGACGTCGTTTAGTTGCTGTGAAGAAAAAAGAAATTTGCTACACTTTCTAATCTTCGTTGTATTCTGGACAAATAATTGACGTTTGATATTGTACTTCACTTACAATTCTTGGATAGGGCACCCTACCAAAGGAATAGATTTCCCACAGGAGTATACCAAATGACCACATGTCTGACTTGTTCGAAAATTTCTTTAACAAAAAAATAGTAACATGAACTACATGATTAAAAGATTAGGTGAAACACAAACAATTTTGTATCGCATTTTATTAATTACATTTTTCTTTAACGCTTCCGGTGCAGTCCACTTGATAGGAAGTTTTCCGGATGCTTCTGCAGTCACTGCTTCTTCCCTCCAAGCCAATCCAAAATCTGCCACTTTGGCAACTCCTTCCTCGGAAATGAGGACATTTCTTGCGGCGAGATCCCGATGAACCACTCGGCGCTTTTCTAGGTATTCCATTCCCGAACACGTGTCACTGGAAAGAACAAGAATATATGATCAGTTAATTATAACCCGAATGCTACATATCTCCTCTGATAAACAATACGAAAAGAAAAACTCACAATGCAAAGTTGATCTGATCTGTTTTTGTCACGTGGAGTCGTCCTCGACTGCGTAGATAATCGAGCAAGGATCCCTTACTCATGTACTCCGTGACCAAGTAAATATTCCTCCCCTCCAGGACAACCCCCAGCATTTGGACAAGATTTGGATGGCGCATTGTGCGTTTTGGTCGGGGAGGAGGGACTATGTCAGGGGGAGGGCTGGAGCCGGCCGTTTTGCCCCTCCCTATGGAGTCTGAGAAGTCCATCCACTAGAAATAAGAAAATGTTAAACGTTTAAATAAATGACGTATGTGTATAGGGTGAGAACAATTTTTAAAAATTAACTTATGCGGTATCCGACCGACAACCACTCACGTGATTAGATATACTCGCCGTTTGATTCATTTGGAATCCGTACGTTGCGGATTTCATTTAGAATTACTAAATTATTATGATTCAACAATTCCTTAGAAAATCAAAGTCACGGTTTTACAATCGCCCTCAGGCAACTACTGTAAGTACTGTAACACCATTTAAGTAATCGTTTCCACAGCCAGTTAAATTTACACTTGAGATGCTACTGCTGTTAAAACCACAATTAAAACTATTCCGACATAATTGTTAATAATTTTCACTTTTTTTTATGAAATTGAGTCTCTTTTGAGCAGCCTCTTTTTGCTGAGGATATCCAATTCCTTGAGGAATAATGACATTGTCCACGAAGGTATTTCACTTTGCTGCTGTTGATGACAATAAAGCAGCGGTGGTTCTAACGACAGGATCATTGTTACTACATTTACTAATTAACATTTATTTTTCCACTATATTTACCACGCACACGTTCACTGGTTTACTAACTGAGTTTGTTTGTCGTACTGCAGAGCAGGGGCCGCCGATCTTGATGAGGATGAACACCAGCGTGAGTATTTGTTATTTTTTAAAACTCCGCCCACTTGTACAACAACTGCTCCCTGTTTACCCTATTTATTTATTTTACGATTATTTTTAAGGTTTTTCTTGTGCAATAACCATGAATATTATTGTTGTTGTGCTGCACTGGTTAAAATTAAAAACAAATGCACACAAACACAGTACACACACCACAAGTAATATCTTCACTGAGGCAATTTAAAAAATAAAAATCCTTTGATTTTCCCACGATATTCTCGTAATGTTGAATGTATGTTTTATGTCATAGTAGTAAGTGTGCAGTGACTTCACCACCCCCACATTCACCCACGCTCAGAACCTTTTTACCCAGCCCAAGTCAAATAGAATACGTGTGCAAGACATGGACGAGTTATATTTGTGTGTACTACCTACGTAGAGTTATCTTATTTTTTAAATTCTTGTCAAACTAGTCATTAGTATACTTGAGAAAACTATCTTTCATCTCGTCATTTCTACTTTTTTTGCCTCTATCAGTACTCAATAGTATCTTTTCGTGTGTACCTTTTTCCTTTAAAAAACTGCAGCAAAAACGAGAGCAACACAGGTTCACCCTCAGAGTAGAGCTCAGTACAAGACTGCTTATCTTGTTGCACGTTGTCCAGGTTTTGTTCCTAATGTGAGGTATTTGTGTAGTGGTTTTGTTTGTATAAAATTATTATAGTTCAATCATTCAGAATGTACTTGAGCTTCTTCCCATGTCACTGGTCACGTTACTACGGTTACACGTCTAAATATTATGCGTGGTTTTTGTCTTGTTGAACACACATTGTTGCTTTACAGTTGCTGTGCAACTCTGGCTGTCAAATCCACGTTGTAATGGTAATAATAAAAACTACTGTTGTTCCAAGAATCTGACGTCGTCCTCTTTAGTGTCGTCAACGAGATTAGGGTAACGCGACGTAGTACACATACACACACGAGTCGAGGGAGGGGATGACGAAAAAAGGAAGTGAAAAAAGTAGTCGCTTTTTGCGTTGTCTTGGTGATTAAATTACAGGTAAACTAAATAAATGATGATGACGATAGTGATAATGTAGTTGTGTACCAGCAGCAGCAGTTATGATGACGGCGACGATTCTCTGTTGGCTTTGTCTTGTTAATGTTGTTGTGTGGTTGTGGTTGAGTTCTTGAACAACACACGAGATTCTGATTCAAAGCACGTTATCGTAAAATCCTCGATCATTTCAACATTTTTCAGGGTGACCGTGGGAAAAATCCTGGCGAAATTCTCACGCTTCCACTTCCACTACTGGTTTTGAAACTCGGCGATGAAAAGTGTGTGTGCGTATAAAAATAAACGAGTCTCCTCTCTCTTCTGTTGTGTTTCTTGAAGTAATAAACTGGCTGGTTTTCTGTGGCTACTTGTTAAAAGTAACTTGCAATCGATTGTGCGGCTAACATTTACAACGACAACAACCGACGTCGTTATTGTTACTGCAGTAGCTTGGGATCAATTTGTCTGCTTACAGATAACAGCAAAATGAAACAATAAAAATGTCAAATGTCCTCCTGTTTCAGTATTGCTAGGGGGTTGTAGTAGTAGCAAAAAGAAAACACTCTCAGTAATAATCGACAATTATAATTAATTATTTTTTTTACAGTTTTTTGTATTATTGACAGTCTTCTTATTCTTCTGGGCGTGTACAGGAAGAGTGTTACTTGCTGGGTGCTAAATTGACAACAAGAATAAATAACCCGTGAGCGAAATTTACAGTCAACAATAGAGAAGTAGTTGTTGGTTTATAATTATTTTGTAAATAACCGTTTTAGTAATTCACAGTCAACTGAATAATTCCTTTTTGCTCGCTTTTCTTAGCAGCAGCTAAAGCGTGACCGTCTCCACGCCATTTAATTTTCACTCTATAAGGCGACACGGCCAGTTAAAAACCTGACCATTAAATCAGTTAGTCAAAGTCAAAGACCGTTTATAAACTTTATATAATTGTCCTGTATTCACTGTACGATGCTGACGAACTGAACATGGAAGCACTGTTCTGTTTATATTTGTAATGACAAAAAGGGAACTTTCTTCTGATTGTGGTTAAATTGTACGTGTTTATTGACAATTAAATCCGGTCGATTAATGATGAATTATGATATAATCCAATGTTTTCTTTCTAATAAGAATATACTCCGACGATACGTCGTTTTGGGTTGGCTTGAGGCTTAAACGTCCATCTGATCTGAACAAACAAAGAAAAGTTAATTTGATTAATTTGATTCCTAAATGTTGTGTGTTTAAGTAAGCAAGTCTAGTTGTAGTAAAATTGTTGGTAATAAAAGTTCACAAGGCTGTTCCCATTTTGACTATAGTAAATAATTTAACTCATATTGATTTGATACAAATACAAATCACAACTATTTCTTTGTTGCAACTCTGATAAGATCATTGGAAGGTGGAACCTTGGAATAGCATGACAATTCCATATAGTCTACACACGTCCGTACGGACTGCCAATTGACTGACTGCTGTTTTTACCTTAGTAAAATAACTAACCACCCATATTCATTTCTTGCCGTTTATTTTCCAAAATTGATGTACTCTTTTTTGTTAATTTAATACTTAATACTACACTCCCAGTCACCAAAAGACCTTCATTTCGTTATCGCTGCTATAATTTGACTATTTGCTTTACTTTTTAAACTTTTTTCCTCCCAGTCCCAGTTGAGTTATTATTTACTCAGCGAAAAATGAAAGGTTCTCTGCAAAATTATCCCAAACAAACCAATTCATTTTTTAGAGCTTCGTTCAACGTTCAAACACAATTACATTTATTGCGTGCACTCTGTACACCTCTGTTATTAACTCTAATTTGTTCAGTTATTGCTTGTATGTCGCTGTCGCTACTCACTACTGCACACATCATTATATGTGCTGCTGCGATGCGATAAACGATAACAAAAAACTTTAAAAGACTACACGACGACAACAACATAACAGCACAAAAAAACGGTCGTGTCGTGTCTTCTGTGTCTGGTTTCGTTGTGTTCTGTCTTCTGACTGACCAAAAAAGTGGAAATTGACAAGCACTACTTCTATATGAATGAACCCAAACTTTACACAACCTCTCGTCTCGCATATCACCAACCCTTTTAGAAGAGCCTATACTTTAAAAAAGACAGTCGTCATCGTTATCGTTGTCACTGCTACTAGCATCATCATCATCCTATAATATCACAGCCGCCATAACAATGACGACTACTTTGACCATGTCTCTCCCTAGGATTTCATGTGTGTACCTTTTTTTAACAGTCAACCGTCTTCGTCCCCATATTATCCCAATAACAAATAAAAACCTAAAAGAAAACCTATCATCATAAATTTTTCGCAATAAATTACACTTTACGTGGCTTTAAATAAGCATAATGTTGAGAGCTCCCTCTCAACGCCGAAAAAAATGCTCCGTTTGGTTATCCTCGATTATTATTCTCTCTCCAAAAAATATCAAGCAGCACAACAGCAATAATAACCAGTGTTCTGCTTAAGATTATTAATTTAACGAATGAATCATACCATCGAACGGCTGCAACGTCGCATCAACATAATAATAATTTACTGTGTATGTTTGTTTCTCTGTAATAGTCTGTACACGTATCTGCTGTTTATTTAAAAGGGTTGCTTCCCACTGAAAAGGGCGTGCAAAATTTTTAACTACCTTTTTGTATCCAACTCTCTGACAACAATAATAGCCGAGCTACACAGACACAAGGAGTCAGAGAGAGAGAAGAAAAATTGAATATGCAATGCTGTGCACATTCCTCCACCTCCCCCCTCCCCTCTGCTCTCGAAAGCTCTGATATAAAAATATTTAGCCCATTTCAACATTTCTCTCTCCTTTTATTTTATTGTTTTGCCAACTCTTCTGATAGCAGTGCTGCAATAATTACGGCGCGACGGTTGCTTGCTGCTCCTGTGCAACTGTAAAATTAGCAGAGAGCTCTATTTATTAATCATCTTCTCTCGTCACAAAAAGCACATATTCAACGTTTTCTCGTTAAGAGAGAGAGCGAGGTATTTGCGCCATAAAAAGCCTAACCAGGATTTTTAGAGGAGAGAGGACGGCGACGATTATCAGGAGGAGAAGGATGGATGATGCTGAGAGTGTTGAACAGGAGCAGTAAAAAGGCAGTAAAAAAGAGATGCAAGGCAGCCTCGTAACAACAGATCCTCATTCTCAAAAAAATTCCAAATGACGAACTACCTGACGTTGCTACTGCGGGGATGTAGACTGCTACATATTATGATGAATCCCATGAACAACGTTCCTATTTTTTTGGACAGGGTCGTGTACCAAAATTTAATTACCAAATACTTTTGGTAAGAATTTAAAATGAATTTTTACGTTCTTCTGCTACCTACCGGTACTTGCTAGCTTTGTTGCTGTTTGGCAATTTTTGGTGGAAGTTTGCAAGTTATGTTCCCTTAATGTGTGGGAAGGCCGGAGCATGAGGGAAGAGAGAAAGAGTGTACTGTCCTTCCCGTTAATACTCCTTGAAAATTTTTTGAGGAGCTTTGCCACAGCATGTGCCATTTAATTTTACGTATTTTGGAAAATAGCTAATTCTTGTACGTTCGCTTGCGCTTCTTTGATTACAAAATAACTGGACAGAGGGACCACGCAGAATTCAATACACATTCTTATCCTTCAATGTTGGATACCCATGTGGTTATTGGGCATAAAGTCTTGTGTGCTCCTTGTCTATAGTTCACTTTGTACCCCAGAAAAGGGTAAAAAAATACAACAACACTTTCAAAAATATATAAATAAGCGACAAATGCCTTTTTAAGGTTCTCAAAAAAATACTTACAATTAGTAAGTATTAATTCTAAGGACAGTACCAAAAGTTACATATTGCCCATTTAGAAAAAATACATTCAAGTTGGATAATAACAATCTTTTGATATTTTTCTCCTTTCATAATGAATCACGCCATACTGTACAGTCGCAGCTCTAGTCTAGAGGACGTCAATATGGCGGTTATGAATGCATAACTGAACATTTTTTTGGAGGTGCAGCAGGAGCAACAGCGTCGTTAAAGAACAAAAACTGCTGCTCAAGCAGTAGTCCTCGTAAAAAGCTCTGATTTGATTAATATATTACTTTTCCACAAAATGACTGCACAGAGAGCGTCATTTGCGTTATTATGGCGTTCACTTAACAGCCTCACCAATAAAAGCGCTGAATGCGCGTTAAACAAACGGTATCACGTTTTTACTTTTTACATGGCCGTTTTGGCTGCTGCAAAAACGGCAAAACCGTTTATTATTGGTATGCATTTGTTTTTTGAAAGAATAGCAATGTGTGGTGTGCAACGTGTGTCCTTCTTTTTTATTTTCAGGCGTCATCACTTAATCTAGTGAGTAGAGTACTATTTTTTAAAGTGGCGCGCTCATTTCATACGAATTTCTGGCTTTTACAGCTTTTAAAAAAATCTTTTTTTTAAAAAAAAATGATAAAACTACGATGTGCCTCATCTTGTACGTACGTGCTAAGTAACAACCAAAGGCTTACACCACACTACTTACAAGAGAGGAGGATGTACAGTTGATTACGCCGACATGATGGTGTGTATGTGTGTGTGTGGTAAGTGGTTTAAGGTAAGCGTTAAATGATTGGAAAAAACAATAATAATTTATTTAATATTCTTCAAACCCTTTAAAAATACGATGACGTCGAGGCAATACACAATTCATAAAAAAACCCAACCATAAAAAATCTCTCGTATCGGTTGGCAATTTTTTTGGCAAGTGAGCATTTAATAGCGAGATAGTTTCGCTATTAAAATAATTAGATTCTTTACTTTGCGCGCGCGCACACACACTACAAACACGCTATTTATTATTATTAAAGGCTTAATTATTATTGTTACCAATTTTCTATTTTTTTACCATCGCATCCCCCAGCATCACTACTTAATCATTCTCTCTCTTCCAAGTAGTGTACCTATTATTCGGCGTTTACTATTTAGCTTTACCTTTACCATCTCAGTAGAAAAATCCCATTAAAATTTTCTTGCTTAATAATTGCACACGTCGTGTTGTACAGTTAAATGTTCTACAACATATTTACCTACTCATAATATCAAAAGCCGTTAAAACTACTACCGTAACCGTGTAACAGCTGCAATTATCACCAAGTAAGGACACACACATGTATTACGTTTACGTGTACACCCCAACAGATAAAAAGGATCATTTGCTCAGAAGAATAATCGAATGTTAAATTTTTAAAAATCCTTCTTCTCTAGATCCCTCTCTTAATTTCCTCTATGCCAAACTTCCCCTCTCCCCTCCAAAACTATTCATTTGCCAGTAATTATAAACCACACACTGATCGCTCTCATCTCACATTTTTAATAGTCACTTTTAAAACAGTCCCAAAAAATTTCCAATCGTAACCCCATTTTTTTGGAGAGACACATTATCATTACCATCATCATCCCTTGTGAAATTGGCACGTACACCACCACCACCACCACACATTTACACTCACACTCTCTCCTCTGTTTCGATTCTTTTTTGCGTGTCAAGTTGTGAAAAAAACTCCAAGATGACATTTGTAATCACCATAAATTATTTCGATTCTTTTTTACGATCCTATAAAAACCGCGCGGGTATTTTATTATTTTAACACGCACCACCTGTATGTACACAACTTTAACTACTACTCCTACTACTACTATGATGATGAAAGTGCTTTCTGCAACCGTTGACCGAAAACCCTGGCCTGATATTAGAAAAAATAAAAGGTGCCAAAAAAGGCATCTCGCTTAAACTCTCCCTCACTTTCTGAATTTACATCCCACCTCCTCCCCCTCTCTCGAGTGATTTCAACACTCCCTCTCCTTGTTTTAAATTCAATCAACACCTTGTCTTTCCCAAATGGAAAATACGGTAGTAAACCTACATTTTTTTGTAGTCTATTCATCACTCAAAATTTCTCTCCGGTAATAAAAAAAATTGGAAAAAAATTAGCTACATCCACCTGCCTCTGTATATGTGTGCACCTGTGCGTGAAAAATTTCTAATTTTTCCTCTGATCTCTCTAACGTGTGCACAGTGACGACGACAACGACATGGTAATAAAAATGCTCTTTTACAATTATAAATGCCCTATTAATTTCCTCACGTCAACAGAGGAGAGAGAGATTATTTTCGTTTTTATGGCACCACAACACACTCTCACACTCACATTAGCATATATATATAAAACTGCCCATTTGTTGGGCAATTTCAGTAACACAACAGCCACTACTACCGAAATTATTTCGCAATTGAAAATCCCATCCTTTTGATAGCCTGATAGCGAATAACAATAAACCAACCATATCAAGAAGAGGAAAAGAGCCACAAAATAGTACCAACAAAAAGCAACACTGATTTTTGTCCTCTGCTGCTGACAAGCTGATTATTTTTGATGATGACGACAACGCGCGCTTACCATTTTAACCAGCAAAGGAACACTTCCAATGTAAAATCTCACAGTGGCCATAGTATTTTTTTTCCTTGAGTGACCACCATAAAATCGTGTTGTTCCTCTTCTCACCAATTCCAAAGTACCAATTTACTTTGCAGTTTTCCTTTTCACATATCCATATCCCTATACTTTCCTCCCAGAGAGAGAGAGAGAAATAAACTCGAACACATTCACATTTTTTGTTTCTCTCTCTCGTTCGCTCGCTTCTAAAAAAGCAGCAGGCAGACGGGACGACGGGAAGAAGATGCGAAAGAGAGAAGAAAAGACGACGACGACGACTTTACGGACGAAAGAGGAATTTGCCAGGTGGCACCTTTGCAAAATAAAAAACACTCTACTCCCCGCTACTACTGCCACTACAACACACCAACAACAAGAAGGAATGAAATGCGAATAATATTATTGTTGTTGTTGTTGCCATTTGCCGTCATAATCATCATCATCATCATCGGCCCTGCTACTACTCCTTGTCGTCGTCGTCCTGCGAACAAAATGATCCCTGTGAACTTTACTATTTTAATTTTACTCTCTTCTCTCTCTCTACCATGCCACCATAACAACACATTACATTACAAGACACAAAAATGACGATGGTGATATGATACAAGCTTCAAAGACATCTGCTGTTGTTTATCGCGAAACCCTTTTTTTCTTGTACAGCTATACCACCACCACCCCGACTACTCTTTTAACTTTACTGTCTTTATCAGGATCTTTGAATATTTTTCTTGTTACCATTTTATTATTTTCTCTCGCTTACCTTTTTACCTCGTCTCCTCTCTGCTGCTGGTAGACCACTCTCTCTCTACCTACACAAGTGTTTTATCTCTCCCTGTGTCCATACAACAATAATAATAGTGCTCCTCCGCCGTTGACGACAACATTAGGTGGCTTATTCAGCACAGAAAAATTGCCTACCTGTAACGCACACTAAAAAACTGGTGGTAGGCTGTGTGGCTATGTGTGTACATTTTCTCTGATACACACACAAATAAATTGCATATTTTTACTTGTCTGTTATTGCTAGGCCGTCAAAAACGGTTTGTAGTACGTGTGTACGGTACTCTACAGAGTATTCACACGATGTACTTCATACATAGCCACACCATAACAACCACATCATCATTATCATCATCATCATCAGGCAATCCCATACATATAAGCTATGTTCATATATTATATAGCCACATATACAACTCCAATGAGAGAGGAACCTCTTATAAAGATACATACATATTTACTGGTATATATGTACAGGTAAAAGAGTAAAAAACGGAGAGTCTAGAATGGCAGGAAAGTGCTTCTTGAATAACATATAGGTATAATGGTATGCTAAAAGAATCTTAAAGGGTATAGGGTAGATAGGAATGTATGTACACGTTTGCGTTATTAATTCCGTGTATATTCATTCTCCTCGTTGTAGTAGTCATCATCATGATCATGATCATCATGATAATCATCATCGCGTCAGCAGTGCAATGTACCTACCTATCCCCTCCACCAAGTAAGAAGTACCGCCGCCATACATGTGGAAAGATTTAATATGTAGGTAGGTAGGTGGGTAGGTATGCATATAAAGATTTAAAGAGGCATCATATTATGCATACGAGGTGTATGTACGTTTAAGGGAGAAGAATGTGAAAAAAGTTTCGAAAAAAATGGTATGTACCGTGGAAGAGTACCTATATATGCACTCACACTTACTACCTGTTCAGGTATTTTTTATTTCATTTCATTAAAACCAGAAGACCAACAATAACAAACAGCTTCAGCAGCATCAGGATCATCAAAACAATACTAAGAAGCGGATCGTAAGCAAGAAAAAAGTTAAACCAAGTTCATTTCATACATTGTTGTAATGACAGTGTAGTAGAGAGAGAGAGGAGGGGTAGCAATGCATATTTTATACAGACTTTTATTATTCACGTAACTTATGCATTTATATTTTTGTAACATGGTGTGAGTTTCATTGCACTTTGGGGGACAATTGCAGTTTGCAGTGCAATTGTTTTTCTAATGTGCATGGCAAGAGCCAGAATGGAATAATAATAATAAGTGCATACACAAAAAAACAATTCGAAAAAAATCAAGGCAAAATAAACTGTTTAATTGGGATTTTTTAAAAACAGCTGCCTTTAAAGAAGAAAAATGTTAATGGGAATTGTGTGTGTGTGCATGCATGTGTGTGGCAGTACCTTGAATTGAAATTAAAATACTGTTACACACCTTATCATATGCAGATTTTGTTCAAAATACACGGTAACAAAAGAAGGGTTAATTTTTTAACGGGGTACATAGTACATAGTGCACACACTACACATCTCTCTCTCTCTCTCTTTATTAGACTCTGTTTTTACAGGACCGACTAGTAGGTTAACGTCAAAGACGCCAGTAAATTAGCGCACAAATATTCTTTTCCCGTCTGACGCACCGTAACAAACGCTATATTTGCCCACAAGCAATTAGCCCACGGCACAGACACTCACTCCTATTAACAGACAAAGTGTTAATAAAAGACTTAAACCAGGCTAATTAGTAATGGCGAAGGTGCACTAAAAAAGGGGGCTCTAGTGGGCTTGTGCTCACATTTATAATAAACGGCAGCAGTAGTGGTAATGGAGGGGCTGTTGGGCAAAATAAAGTACACACGAGACGAGACGACAATGAACGGCAAGCTCTTTAATCAAGATCACTGACTACGATGATGATTGACTGATTAATGATTATCACGGCAGGTGTGTGTAGTGTGTGTACTCGTCTATTTTTTACTTTGCACAAGACAAGCGGTTCATCGTGTATCGTGCACATGTATCCACATAATTGCCCCAACTAGCACGCACGCACTTTGGTAGTCAACGTTGATGACGGGGAGCCTTCTTGTCAGAGAACAACGCGTTGCACGTTGTAAGCAAATTAGCTGAGACAATTAAAAAAAATTGTGTAGGGAGGGATGAATAGCTATAAAGTTACATGACAAGTTGGTATGTTAGTTTTTTCAGTGTGTGACAAACTCTACTATTGAGTGTCTGAAAGGGTGCGGGTGGATGCAAATTAGCACAAGACAGAGAAGGACATTGTGGCTTGTCAGGCGTGCTCCCTTTTTTAATATAAAAAATCAAGTTACGATTGCGCACTGTCATTGTTACTGTTTACAGTACTGCTGTGATTGTGACTACGACTACTACTTCACTACAGGATAGCTTGTTAGCATAGCAGATAAAACTGTTGACGTAATAGGATGCAAATAAAGAAGGATATACAATGGTGGTGGCGCTCAAGTAAAATAAATAAAATTAGAATTTTTTGTGAAGGGTCGACAAAAAAAGTTTTTAAACGGAGATCATTTTTTTGCAGCTGACAAGGAATACCTAATATTATTTAAAAGTGTGGCTGTCATTTATAATATATTTTGCACGAATTAGCACACACATAATATACGCTTTACCTACCCATTATACCATTGCCAAGGGCCACGCTCTCTGTGTGCCACCACGCGGCGAGCTTGACCTGTGTAACACTACACAGGTGCGTGAAATATTATTACTATTACCATCATCCCGTCATGTGCCCCTCTTCTGGCAGACCTGATCGTTGACGGTTTTGTCTGTTTTGTCCAATTATTTATATTAATTGATTTCATACTAGGCAATCTTCGCATACTAAATAATTTACTAAATTGGTCAAGAAATGTAAACGTTGTTTATGACTGGCCATCATGGTCAATGACACAGACAACCTCTCACTATACATTCTACAATATGTAGCAGCTGTGCACTTTCGACTTTGTGCCACCCCCGCTTTTTGTACATAGCACCCTCAAGGTCTCTCATGTACCAAATGTGTATTTAAATTTTTACCCAAATTTCCCTGTAATTGTCTTGTACACTGCTACTTTGCTACCGACAGTAAAACTTCCAAAATTATTACTTTAATTACTCTACTTACAAGTCAACAAGTCTTTCTATTTTCTACCCTAGAGTTATAATTTCTTAATTATTTCTCTCAAGAAATCCTTTCTCTTTTTTTACACAGCGTCCTTGTGCACAAATCATTCTTAAAAACACATCTCTCTTCTGTTTACCAATTAAAAAGTAATTTACTTTGGAAAGCGCCCTTCCACAAAAAAGACCCCGCGAGGGAGAGAGAGATCTCTCTCATGAAACTTCAATTGTCTACATTGCCACAACTGAGAAAAAATATCCTCTTCCTCTTTAAAACTTTCCGTCTTTCCTAACAAAAATTGTCTTTACCTTCCCGTTCAAGATCAACCAACTGCATGGCCACCAACACGACAAAATCATCGTCATCATCACCTTGCCATTGCACCTTTTGCTCTCCCCCAAACAATCTCTACACACTATTTATTTCTCTGACAATCTATGACTACATTTTTGCCTTCGTCGTCGTCATCATCAGCAGCAGCAACCCCAGTCAGCCAAAAAAACGAGCGATAAAAAGCAACTTGGATGAACAACAATTTATGATAATGATGTTCTTTTTCCTTCTCCTCCTCCTCTTCACATTTATCTCTGATTCAGTCAGTCAGATTCATTGTGGTTGTTATCATTGTCACTGCTACATTTTTTTCTCTCTGGTACAAAATATTATTCTAGCTTTAGCATAACTCTCATCGTCACCGTCGTCATCACCCCAACAAGCAAAAGGCACCCTTTTGTGCATTTGCATTATTGGCACGATGACAACCCCAACTACTTTAAACATACTACCACAAACTCATACAATCGCACAAACTAAAACATTATTGAATTTTATTTACGTCGGTTTGCTGTAGTGTTGTCGCTCACTCTCATTATTCCTCACATTTCGCTCCCCATTAAAAATACTATGTTGCACTTTCAAGTCGATCCTCTTGCACACATCATTATCATCATCATCATCATCATCATCATAAACCACCCTTACGACTCAAGTAACAAGTTCGCTGTTTCTCTTTCTCTCTCACGAAAAAGATGAATGCACTTCCCTAATTAATCAGAAAAACGCTCCTTTTCTTCTTCTCTCGAACAATGCACCACCGACCAGAAACGTCGCAGTAGTTGAAATTGTATGAAAACCCTCTTTCCTTCTTTTCAATTGAATTTCAACTTGAAATTCAATGGAAAACAAGAAAGTGTTTGTTATTATTTCGCTATCATCGCATCATCATCATCATCATCACCGCCACCACCATCACCCTAGCAAAAAAGCCAGTTTCTTCTTCGTCGTCGTCATAAAATATTTTAGCTTGCTTACCTATTCAAAGTGGACTTGTTGTGCGGTATTAGCCAGCCGGTCCCCAATCAGAGACAAACACACAAGTACATCTATAAACGATGCACACGTACTGTATACATCGTTAAAACCCAGCAGCAAAGTCAGCAAGAGAGGAACGTTACCACTACTCCGTTTTTTTAAACGGTCCCTTGTCTTCTCATGCAACCTTCCCCCATGCCATCATACAACTATCAAAAAAATGCTGCTGCTACTACGACTACTACAACGACTACTGTTTTGTTGTTGCTGCACTTTGCACCATATAATTTTCTTTTTATTTCGTCATCATCATCCTCATCAAAGACAACGACAACAACAACAACAACGCAAGACCAGTCTTTTATTCTGCAGCCGTGCAGCAGTAACGCCAGTTGAAAGGGTAAAACAGCAGCAAAAATGCAAGTCAAGTTAAAACAGCAAAAATAAAAATAAGGAGAGAGAGAGATGGGGGCAGGCAGAGTAACACAAGAAAGTTGGATTTAATGCGAGATTTTCTTTTTCTTCATCGAGAAAAAAAGCATTTCAAGTTGTTATAAAACTGCAGTGTTGTTGTGATATGAGTGTTTGGTTTGTTGCAGTATTAGCGGTAATATAAATTAAGTGCACGCACGCACAATTCAATTCAACAAGTTCGTTTTTCTTCAATCTCTCTCTCTCTCTCTCTCTGCTTCTCAAAACTACATAGAACTCCAACTCTTGCTATATATCTACTTCTAAAAATCTAAATCTGTCTGTTTGGACTTGGGACAATGACGCGGAATGAGAGTACTTTTTAAAGGATGATGATGATAACGATGATGAATGGATGATGGTATAATGCCGCTGTGCAACATCTCGTTGTCTTTTTCTGTGTAGTGCTTGAGATATCTGTAGTATTGCTGTTTGGCAAACACATTCAATTTTTGCGTATTGTATGCGCATTTATAAATACTGCTCCCCAGCCAGTGAGCGATTTTAATTACCTTCATCTGTGTATCTCTCTCTCTCTCTCTCTCTCTCTCTCTTTTCGCTTTTTAGCTGTTTAACTGCTCACACAGTGGTAATTTTACTGACATGCAAGAAGAAGCAAAAGAAGAAAAAATGTTGTTGCCGTTGCCTCTACGGCACAGGCTAGATTTTAAACAGGGGGCCGATACATAAGTGCATATAATATCTGTACAACAGTATGTGTGTATACCGTCGTCGTCCCTGTATTTTTAATACTTTTACATTTTTCAGCGATCACACTGTCAAGATGCAAGATTGTTTTGCAACTTGAGGGTTTTGGTAATAATAATAATAATAGAGATCAGTTTAAAAATGGGGTGTGTTGCGTAATACATACAGTGAGAGAGAGAGAGAGAGAGAACGGTTTTATGTGCAAAACTATTTTCCTCTCTTGAAAGTTAAAAATGCTGGGCTTAATGTACACAGAATGAGGATTTAAAATGATGGTAATGATAGTATTATGACGGTACTTACTGGCTATTTTGTTCCTTTTTTCATAAAACTATGTGGTTGGAATGTGTGCGCACACGTGTGTTTGTGGACTTGAGAGGAGACATTCCAGAAGATGAGACAACAGACACGGACTTTGTTTTGTGGGGCGCTTTCTCACTGTAACTGCGTGTATGACAAACTGGTAAAACACGGAACACAGAAGCGCGACGTTATTTTTGTTTTCAATAAGAAACGATGTGTCTCTTCCCGTCAACAAGGTTTCTTTGGAGGTTTTTTGAACGGTTAAAAAGGGAGCGACGAGAGAATTGTGTGTTTTTGGCACGTCCCCATAAATGTGGGGATTTGAAAGGGGAAATAATAATGAATACAGAGTAATAAATTGTAATGTTCAGCGGATTTTCCTTTGACTGGTGAAAAAAATATTGTAACTGTACTTGTTTTAGTTTTTAGGGTTTTGCTAAGTACTGCTCTGGATTGTGAGGAGTGCCGTGCAAAAAAGGGAAAGGAAGAAAAATATTTGTGTGTGATCAGAGCTGGGATACACAGAGAACTGATGTTGAGATTTGTGGTTCCATTCTATTTTGGGTTTTTTACTGTGGTGGAACGGTAACAAGGGAGCCAAGCGAGACAACGAGGAAATGTTTGTAAATAAAAAAAATAGCAGCGGCACACAACATTAAGCAATAACAGTTTAAAGAACGTTATGATATGTCTTTGGTAAAGTCTCTAGATGTGCAATTCCGAGTAAACTCACTTGCAACCAGTTTGCTCCGAGACTGAAATGCAATTTCTAGGCTGAGTTTTTCTATTACATGCATATTTCATGTAGTATTCCGGATTACTCAGAGATTCTAGATGTGGACGAGTCATATAAAAACGAGAAGCTTGTAAAGCTAATTTAAAACTACTGAAAAAGTCGAGGTCTTCCAACTTTGACGACCCCTGGGTCATAGGGGTCAACTATTTTGGGTCAAACTTTGCAAAACGTCATCACTATTCATTATTTATCTGTTCACGAAGATTCAGATATCGTTGTCATTTGAAAAAAAATTGACCAATCGCTGACCCCCAGGGGGTCTATCTCAAACCCCCATCTTCGAACTCATAGAAGCTATTGAGCATATCTATCGATTGCCGAAAACAGAATTTCAAAATTCGTTTGCGTTCAAAAGTTATCGTGCTAACAGACAGACAGACATCAAGACAATCTCATTAACTACTGAATACTTTTTCAGTAGTTAATAAGCTCCTAGAGCTACACTCTTAGTAGCATAATTTGCATATTTTTCATCATAATTGCATAAATGTATAATACATTCTACATACATGTTGCATGTATTATTTAACAAAAAATCTACATATCTTATGAAGAAAAAACTGAAAAGGTGTATTCAATTTTATAGCAAACAATTATTTATATACTAGTATTGCATATAAAAGTGTATAGTGTATTGTCTATAGCGTAGTGTATAAAAGTTGCATAATCGCATACATAAATTGGGATTTTAGTTCCATGGAAAAACTCACCCTAGTTATAATATTCTGTTTTGTGTAATAATGGCAATTCGATTCCGTAAAGAGCGTCGATTATTCATACAGGCGAATATTTTTTATACCGTTCCAATTATTATCATTAGTGTTAGGAACTTTATGTCACGAAAAACGCCCTTTTATGTATGCAATTATGTCCTTAAAATCATCAAAATATGTCATTAAATATGCTAAT
>JAHZNB010005896.1:0-10164 GCA_027744295.1 Callyntrura guangdongensis
CATGTAGAACGAAACGAGATAAAGTTTACCCTAAATAGCGCGGACACTAGAAAACTAACAAGTAGTATTAGTAGTAATGATATGTGAAATGTAGTACATACAAAAACAATTATCAGTACAGCATCACATAGTCATAAGTCATAAAAATATTATAGGCCAATAATTTATACGATAATCAAGAGAAGCAGATAATGCAATTTTGTTGCTGCTAAGAAAATTCATTAAGAAAATAAGTAAGTCAATCACTGACTGGAATAATAAGTTTAAATATAATTTACATTTCTTTTTAGTGGCAGTCCACTGAACATTATGTAAAATGCTTTTTGTAGAGTAAAAGTTTTCCAGATAAAGTAACGTAAGTTTAGTTTAAAGGCATAAGTACCTAAAATAAACGAGACGTTAGCTTTGTCTTTACGGAACACATGTTACCGCACATAAAAAACAGGACGGAAGTATATGCAACTAAAATATTTCCTGAATATACCCTCGTGCATTAAACAAACGATGCATTATGTAGTAATGCTATACAGCAACCATCACAGAGTTGGTTCAGGTAGTACAATGGTATAAGCAACTTACTACGAACACACAATAGTTGTAGTAAATCTATTTGTAGGTTGAAGCAAGTATTTCCGCAATTCCGAATTGTATAGCCAGTATAGTGGTCCCAATTACCGTATTTCCGCCATACCAAATCCCCAATCAGTCCATCGTAATGATAAATTCTAGCCAAAGAGATAACAGCGTAATGTGTTTCTAAAGTGGCATGCAAATCCATTATTGTGGCAGCTGACTCTGGAAAATTTTGGGGTTACTTCTTAAACAAAAATGATTTGTGTCAATGTGTTCAACTGAAAGGGTAATGGACAGTAAATCTAAATTTGTTACTTTTCGTAAGTACTTTAAGTTTTAAGGTAACACATTTTTTTATTGTGGGATGGAATAAACCGGCATGTGGAAGTCGCCCGAATGCCAAACTGAAGTTACCCGAATGCCAAACTGAAGTCGCCCGAATCCCAAACTAAAGTCGCCCGAATCCTTAACTGAAGTCGCCCGAATGCCAAACTGAATTCGCCAAACTCTATAAATACAAAATCAATGCATTTTCTAAATCGTCGGGTAACTTCAGTTTGCACCCGACGATTTATGTTTTCACCCAAAATGGCTCCAAAACGGTATTGAATGAAGCGGTATTGAGTTTTTTTAATTCTATAGACCTAAGTGAACATTCTTGGTGCCAATTGCAATTTAGTAAAAGTCATTTTCAAGCCATTCGACGATTTTACTAAATCGTCGGGTAACTTCAGTTGGCACCCGTTTAACCGCAATATTTAAAAAGTATAGACAAATCTGAACAGACCTGGTGCAAACTGCAGTTTGTAAGAATTCATTTCTAAGCAATTCGACGCATCTTCTAAAACGTCGGGTAACTTTTGGTTATAGTTAAGTTGTCCGATTATTTATATATTTGTCCTAAATTATTTTGTGAAGATATAACCACTATTCTTGAATGCTACAGACCAAAACTTTGTTATTATTTATTGGTTTAAATTGAAAAATTAAGTTGCAGTTAACTTGCCTGCAATGCAGATGAAAGCGGTGGAACTGTAGGTTTTGTGTACATGGGTGGGCTAGTTTTTTAACAAGCGTCTGTTTTCCTTACGTCGGATGATTAAGAGCGCTTGTTTAAATGCTTTTCATTAGTTTTGCAGGAAAGTTGTTTACGATAGTGCCGCCCAGATTCAAATTAAAATATTTTTATCAATGGATTCCCTTGTACTAATAACGTTGGTTAGTGTTTCCAGGTCAGTTGTGTAAACATTTAACTATTAGAATATGGCAGAACATATATGGGTTTTAAGCCCCACAGAAATTATTCATGCGGATTTTCCGGATTTTAATGCCAGTGTTTTTTCTGTATAACTGCATGCAAAATATTGGGAAGTTATTAAAATTGTATGATAATGTTTATGCGTAATATTTAGCCTTTTTCAAGTTTCAATGACTTTGTTTAAGAAATGATGAATAGTGAATGCTACTGACAAACCATGATTTATAAGCCAAAATTATATCACACTTTAAACCTAAACTTTAATTTGAAGCACATATACACCTGTTTAAAAAGAGATTTTTTGATTTACGTAGCCTTTTTAATGTGTACAGAGTCAGATGCGTTTTGTTAAGTAAAAAACAGTAAAAAACTTTTAGAAAGCAAGATGGAAATTTTTCAATAAACAAAAGTGAAAATTTAATTTAGGTTGGAAAATATGTTGCGGAAATTAAATTCTTGCTCACGAATAAAGTATAAGTTTGATATTTAGAAAATCAAAACGTTGAATGTACTATAAGGGGAGAATATGCAGACTAAATTAAACAATCCAAATTAACCTAATGTCCCTTTCATGAAACTAAAAATGTTCAAAATAAAAGTAGGTGTAAGTTCTTGTATCTCGAAAATCTATATAAAGCAAATTAACTTGTATCCTGACATCCTCACTTGAATTTTCATTGTAAAGTAAAAACAACTTTTTGAACAAATTGTCTTCTTAATTTTTTTTATTGTATCAACATTTCGGTAAGATGGATATCTACAAATATTTAATTCAATGTCTGTCTGTGTGTCTGTGTTCCCCTGTAACTTTAAAACTTCTGAACCGATTGTGACCAAAATTGGTAATCATGCAGACGCTCCATGGAAAGGTATTTGTCAAGGTTTGGGGAAAAAAATTTCATCCTTCACCCAGTATGGTAAGTTTTGTATTTATTTACTAAGCAAATATCTGTATCCTTCATCCCAGGAAATTTTTAATTTTAATGTACAAAGATCTACATTTCTCATCTGATTGAGCTGAATACGCAAAATACGATACTCAAAACATGGGTTTTGAGTGACCATTTTTTGACCCAATAGGGTCACTACTTATTTCGCGAAAAGATGTGTTTTTTTCGCAATCACTTTTTCATTTTTTGCGACTTCAGATGAAGACTATGCTTGGGCATGTTTTAGTTGAGGTTTTGGGGAAAAATTATTCCCTTAACCCAGTATGGTCAGTTTTGTCGAAAACGTCATAATGAATGAGCCAAAAATTTAAATTGAACGTACAAAAATCTTCATTTCTTAACCGTTTTGGCTGACATTTGGTACAGACGTTCTACATCTACACAAAAACTTATACCCAAAGTGTTAGTTGGACAAAGGTGAACATTTTTTGACCATTCAAAATAATCGGTTTACACCCACAGAGCTATAACTTTTTTACCTCAATCGTTTGCTGATATTTAGTTAGATACTTTATGTTAACCGATGTGTTGGGTCACAATGATTTTCGCTTTCTACATGGTCACGTCGTTGTCACGTGCAATATTTAACTTATACATATTTATATTCATGTTATAATAAATTTGACAGAGTGTAGTACAAGAGTTCCGAAACCACAGAAACTATGTTAGCCAAATGAAACAGGTAAAAATACCATTTTCAGATCCGACAGGATCTGACAATTGTCAACATGAAATGACCAAACGTTTGTCTCTAAATTTTCCGATTTGAGAATGGGTCTTATTAGCTAGTCTCAAAATATATTTTCACTTACTATTGCGTCAAATGCGCTGAAGATGCTAGAAGTTGACGCCGTTTTACGCGGTTACAAGGGGCAACGTATGCTACCTTTGGGTTACGATCTCAGGATTCTCCAAGTGTTGTTTACTGGGATGCGGTTGTCTGCGAATTCGCCTGGTTAGCCGGTGTATGTGTGCGTATGTGTGCAAAAGAGCTGTGTTGTCGTCAAAACTCGTATTTTATGAACTTGGAAACTGCGCGAGTTGGACCTGGATAAAACCGCAGTAAACTATGAATAAAAGCTTGTGACTAAGTATTCCAAGCTGTGCTGGTGAAATGTTGTTGCTGTTTTTAAACTTATTTTTACAGGACTCGAAGGAGTTTTATCCCCTGGGGTCTACCAAAATGACTAGTTGCTGTTGCAGTTACTGCACTGGCTTTCCGCCACGAAGCCCGGAAAAATACAAAGCACTGCTGAGGTTTCCACGACGAATGCTACTCGGTGGACTGACTAGCTACTACCGCGCAAGTGTGAGCAAGAGTGACTTGACTGCGACTAAAGTCGTTTAATTTTATTTAAAAACCGTCGAAAGTGTTCGTGATGAATCATGATGAGTGAAAATAGAAAGGGTTCTGGACTATTCTGGCGTGGAAGTGGTATAGCACATCTTCATCACCACCAACAGAAGAGCATTAAAAATGGAGGATCAAGGAGAACCAGACTACAGCGGTCATTTATTTTTAGAAATACATTGGTTTTGCAGAAGTATGTGGTTTGCTGTTAAGCTCGTGAAAAGAAAATTAATGTCGCCAAGTATTAGAAAAAACTATCTTCATGGAAACCTGTCCATAGCTACAACATTAATACCAATCTGTTTCGGGACACTTAAACCATGACTCAATGTTATTTGTACGTTTATTACAAGTCTATGACCCATTTATTCGTTAATGCGTTTACGCGCGTAAAATTTACCCGTGTAAAGATTGTGGCTGGGAAATACACAACAAAATTCCATGTTTTAATATACCACTGGCTAAGAAGTCCGAAGCCCCAAATTTGTCGTCGAGTCTTTGCATCCATCCTAAATGTTCTTAAATCCTGCCTAAGCCTGTTTAGAAATTCGAAAGCCGCAATGTGGCATTTGAGATATCAGTCGCCTCAGACAGTTTTGCTTAACTCTGCCTGCTCTTCCCGTTCAGCCACTTTTGTGCAACAAAATCGCAACCGCGTATCTAAGTTGCATAGAGTTTCCCAATTTGGATTTAAAGTTATGAACTTAGCAAGGAAATTCCACAAATAATCTGTTATACTATGCAATAAGTTTTGTTTTGTAAACGCTTTAGTAATTTATTTCAGTTTCTGTATAGGTGACTGTAGGTTCACCGATTTTGCTCTTTCAAATAAACCGTTATTTGTGTGAACTGTGACAGAACAACCTTTAGTGCACTTCCACGTTGTTTTTGGAAAATTTCCATTTATTCGTTTGTACAAATAATTTTCATACACAAGCAGAGTTGATTTATTTCGCCCACTTAAAAATTTTACACAATCATGATCTTGATAAATTTCTAGATCCATGGCAGGTCAGTTGGTTAACAATTAACTTTAAAATTATAACAAAAATCAAATGGAATATTTTGCCCGGTAATAAAAAGTGCTTACTCATTCCCAAACTTTGTGCATTCATGACAGTTTTGTGAGTAAGTATGTATAGACAAGTTTATGCAAAATTATGTAGAATTGGTTTAAAAGATGAGAAGTGAAACGATCTATGGAATATGTAAATGTAGCATCGGTTTTTACAATACATATGTAGCTCTAATTTAGTTGAGACTTTTACGAGACGTATTTACTGTAAAATTACATGCATATTGAGCAGTTTACTTATTTCAAGCAAGATACAAATGACTTTGAACTCGCAGTATTCAGGTCATAAGTTATAAATTCGTTTCACTGCAGTCTATGCATTTGGTGTAAACTCAGGAACTCGGTATGGCAAGTGCATATAAAGTTCACAGTCAAATCAAAAGATGGATTCGACGATTTTCTGCTCTTGCCTTTTTACCTGTACATGCTAGACGATGATCTTGATAAAATAATATTTATTTCGATCTTCACAGCAAAACAATTACGCAACCGGAAGCGTGCCAATCTTAAGCTAACTTCGTGTGAATTACTTATTGATCAATATGACATTGTATATTTTGTCGGTAAGTTTTACTAGGTACTCCTGTTGTCGGTAAATTTCACTAGGTACTCATATTGTCGGTAAATGTCACTAGGTACTCATATTGTCGGTCATTTTCACCTTTAAACCTTTTTTTCGGTCATTTTCACCTTTAAAACTTTTTTCGGTCATTTTCACCTTTAAACCTTTTTTAATAATCGTCTTAAGTTTGTCGGATCGTGGTTTTGTCGTAATTTTACATACATTCGATTAATAGTTTTATTCATACTTAAATATTCCGATTTGTCATTTTCATCGAACGAACTGCTTAATCCCGTGTAAGTAGAATTTGTGATAGTTTCGTTTGACAGTGCGCTATTATGTTCAAATTGAATGGCGTCAGTACATACTGCAGTCCAAATAATTTTATAGCCTTCTAGAGACTAGTATCAGCAGCATGTGTATTAATGAAAACATTGATCATGATGAAATGGCTTGCAGATAAGCCGTGCTACAATAAATTTTTATATAAATATCGCCGGTTTCTAAAAGGCGTGTGAGCTTAGGTAAAACGTCGTACTCCAAGTGTATATTTCTTATGCATGTCGGTATAATTGGCGAATACTCTGTATACAAAACAAGATGATTTAATTAGAAGCTGCATCCATTAATGGTCTATTACAAAACCTGGGGCGAGGTATTTTACCCATTCTTTAACTGTGATTTTACATAGTTAATTTACGGCTTTGAAGAAATTTGTTTTGTTCAAAATGTTATCCATTGGAAGCGCTATCCGCTATGTAGCGTGGTTTTCATGCATCCGTTAATTTGGTGGTCATTTTCAGGATAACTTTAGACCCATTCTTTTCGAGGACTTTCCAAAAGCTTTGAATTTGACTTAAGTATTTTTCCAAAAAACCGCTGATTTTTACAAAAAAAGCTAAAATTGGCCGAATGACTATCCTATGAATTTCCCGTAAGGGTGTAATTTTTAGGAATGATATTGGTTTCGAAAATTGTCTTTAATTTCTTGCATTATCATCAATTAACTTGGACATATGTGATAACACCGTGTTATGTTGAAAGTTTGCTTTATACTTGCTCTATTTGGAGACAATATATACATTGACTTCAAGTGAAGATTTTAAAACATCTATTTAATTATATCTAATGTTATGGCTAACATTTTAAGAAACTTTAAACAAAGTACACACACTACGGCTACGTATTAAAGGCACAACCATGACTTTCTCCGAGAACTTTTTCTTCCGCGGAACCAGGAACTTCTCAGCATCGTATCTTTCTTTGGGGAAACAAATTTCGCAAGTGCTCTTTCTGCCATATAGAAAAAACAGTGCTTAATCTGTTGTGACCATAAACTCGGACTTTTCGTAAGCCAAACCTTCATTGTATAGGTTTTTACAGTTTCAGTTCCAGTTTTCTCTTCGGCTTTTACCAATGACCTCAAATGTGTGTCCTCTGGTCAGGCTTTCCATGAAATCTTTATCTATCATATATGCAATTGTTTTACAAGATATGGCACAAAGTTTAGTTAGCTTTTTGCGGCTGGGGCAATACTATTTTGAGGTCAGCACGTGATTTTTCCTGAAACCCGCTTTTTTCCGCATTGGGGTGGGTTGAGATTTGGGTGGTGTAGACCCACTTATTTTTCGAGACTGCTTCTGGTCACTATGGAAGTTGATAGCAAGGTAGAGTATCTTCAATAATATTTTGAAATCTTGTTCCTAAATGACTTTTTAAATAAGTTTTTATAAGGGTTTTTCTCTGGAAACTAGTAAATTCAAGGTATCAACTTCCCCTGAACTTTTTTCGTGTATTTATAAAGTTATACAGAAACGGTTTCCTTGCAAATAGTAAAGCTCAGACAGTGGGCTTTCCTATTAAAGTATGACTTTTTGTTTGGACGTTTATGCGCCAAAACTAGCGGAACCAATAGGATGGGTAAAATACCTCGCCCCAGGTTTTCTAGTCCTACTAAGGTCTATAATTTTGGTATAAATGCTTAAACAACAGCAAGAAAATAGAGATTTTTTGGTGACTCTGTCCTTCTTGAGATTTTTTGTCTTTATGATTTAGCCCTTGACAATTTTCTTCTTTTGAATTCAAGCAAAACTAATTATGTAAGGCAAAGCAAGATTTTAACACCTTCTTAAGGCCCACATCATAACACGCCTTTGCCGATGAATTCTTCAGATAACGTTACATCACTTTTAGTAGCAAATATTTCCTACGTAATGCTCGATTATAGAAAAAATGAAAGCTTTTCTTAAAATATTAAACATACTTTGGTTCTCCGTTGGCACATGCGAAGCCAAAAATGTCAGATGATCAGCACAGTTTCCAATTTCGGTTGGTGTATGATTCCAATAAGTTGGTTGCTCGTTCTCGATATTCAGTAGTATGTTCGTCGGTTGTGAAATATTTTCGTACACAAATTTTCTTTCTTTTGAGTTGTCGATATCGCTGGTATTCTGAATTTTTTCAGCTGTGAAACAGAAGAATTATTTAGTTTGATTATTAAAAATATTCAGGACTACTGAACCAAATTATAACCTAGTATTTTCACGTTACAAANTCGTACACAAATTTTCTTTCTTTTGAGTTGTCGATATCGCTGGTATTCTGAATTTTTTCAGCTGTGAAACAGAAGAATTATTTAGTTTGATTATTAAAAATATTCAGGACTACTGAACCAAATTATAACCTAGTATTTTCACGTTACAAAACTGAGTAGAAATTGCGATGCAAATCCTTAGCTCCAAATTAAAGTAAACACAAACAACTGCCAATGGCCACAAGGACTTTTCCAAAGGCATTGTCACTTAAGGATATACAAATGTCAACCAAGCAAGCAAGTGAAAATATATCGTCATAAATTCGGTTTGCGTAATTAAATGGAGTATGCTCGATGACTTGAGTTTGAAGATATTTACTATTTTGTGATATAAAATGAGAATAAAAATAAAAATATGTGTATATTATAAATATGTGTGCGCATATTATTATGGGGATGGGATAAGGACTCGTGGCAACTTGAACCTTTGTAGCAATAGAACCTGGTGGGTTCAAGGCCTGGTGGCTCACGGGCTGGTGGCTCACGGGCTGGTGGCTACCGTGCTGGTGGTTTCGAGGCCTGGTGGGTAACGGGCCTTTGGTGGCTAAGGGCCGGTACCGATTCATTTATTGGCCCTGTCAATGGCTTGTCGAAATCTTCCCCATTAATGTATACCCACAAGTTGCCGTTACCACAACTTCTCTCTCGTCGCTTTGTCCCATCTTTGGTTTCTTTGTTGCGTCCAAAGATCCCACCTTCCCGAACATAAGAACTAGTCTTGTGCTCCCCGTCACGCTCTGAAATTATGTAAAGCCTTCTTTCTAGCACGCTCCATTCGTTGTCGAGTTTCCATCATGATTCTTCGGTCAACAGCTTCAGTTGCTGTCAGACCTTGCACTGTCATCACAGGCTTGTCCAAAATTACATCCAGTCTCTTCATGGCAGAGTGGAAACTGTCACTGGTCATTGTGTAAAACAGCGTCCATGTGCTGATTCTCCGTTAAGATGCTTGGAAAGATCTAAAAAACCCAGAAACATTACAATTAGTGAATGAATTAGTGTGCGACTGGTTTGAAAAATGGTTAGGATAGGCTGCATGTAATGCATCATCAGTTAGGACAGATATTTACGGAATCATGAATAGTTGGCGCAGAGAATGTAGTTTGGCTTTCTAATGCCTTTCTCGTGCGACAATAATACACTCTATTTTGAGATCACTCAACAATTTTATATCTTGTTTTTTTTGTTATTCCTCGTTGCCCCAAAGCAGCAGCGAAAGAGACTAGTCTTATCATCACTGTAATCCTCTAAAGCTCAAGAAGTTATCTTTTACAGCATCTATCTCCCTGGAATCGTACTTTAGAGTCGATTCTCATCCATTAAAGTAAATATAAATGAGTAAAAAGTATAAATGAGTTTAATAAACCTACAAAGTAAAATGTAGCAAAGTGAGGAAGTAAACACTTGATTTGTAAATTAAAACCCTCCAAACCCCCTCCAAGATTCCCTCCAAACCCCCTTTATCCCACCCTCCAGTGAGACAGTGTTTAGTACATGTTTAGTACCCATTAGTGAAATCAGAACTTCAAAATTCCAAACCGTTCCTGAGTTACCACTGAGTGACCATTTTGAAGACCTTATGGGAGTCACGTAGCTTCGCCTGGAAGCTCCAATATCATTCCCATGGGAGCCTTAGTGATGAGGAACCTATTGGCGAAAGCAGAATCTCAAAATTCCTAACCGTTTTTGAGTTATCGCACGGACAGACAGACAGACAGACATCGTAAAGTTAACTAGTCATGTCAATGCCATGAGGAAATTACGTAGATGAAGAAGTAGATGTAATCATAATCATGATGTGG
>JAHZNB010005897.1:0-14158 GCA_027744295.1 Callyntrura guangdongensis
TCGACCCCAAATGCCCATCTTCGAACTCATCAGAGCTATTGACCATACCTACATGGATTGGCTAAAACAGAGTCTCAAAATTCCATTCCCTTCAAAAGTTATCGTGCTTACGGCAGAAGGCCGGACAGACGAACACGATGGAGGAAAATCATATAGTCACATAACATGTACCTACATGTAGATCACCGTTAACATAAACATGTAAAACAAGTTGATGTAATCTAATATAAAAATAAACGGTAAGGTTTCTCTGCTGTATTAGATAATTCCATTCTATATTTGCTATAGTTTGTCCTAGTAGCACTACATCATAAGTAAGTGTTGAACAACAATTTTTAATAGTCATATACTTTCAAATGTTTCTCTCACAACCCAAGGCCATTAATTCTGTGCAAAAATACTAAATGCATTTTGAAATTACAACCATCTTAGTATGTCCATACTGATTTTATTTCTCATTTTACCAACTGTTTAAGGTATTTAATTCATTATGTCATTGGCGTGCAGATTCATTTCAACACTGTTTCTAAAGCTTGACGGTTGCATTATGGACAATGGAATGACTTTGTACTCTGTGAACCACGAATAAATTTGTATGGTAATGAAATCAACACGATTAAAATCTGGCATCACGGTTAACATATAATCCTTGACGAGTTAAAGCAAACAACATTTACGACAAAAACATTGTCTGAAACGCTGCATGAATCATATAAATAAATGAACCAATGTGGAATATTTTCACTCGAATTAAAGTAGGTCTTTTGAATTATGGTAAGGTAGAACATGAATTACATCTGTCTGTACAGGCAAGCGGAGTGATCTTTGAACGTGCATGTAAGTAAATTAGGAATAAAAATATTTCTTAACAATGCCACACTCACATGTTTTCTTTAGTTTCAACAAAATTTGACGGATAATGGATTTATTCTAATTCACAAATGATATCCTTTTCATTGGTAATTAACTGGAGACAAGACTGATGAAACCGGAAACCTGTAAAGGCCTTTCCCGACCAAGTCGAACCTATCTTCTAGGCCGGCCGAAAAGTAAGTATAGGAAACCTGATACACAATTTTTTTACCTGTGTCATTTTTTAGTGTAGGCAGTATATATGCAGCGGGATGTGCATGCTCATGCACTTATGAAAAACAATAGGCAACCGATCCGATGTGGGTTCACATTAATGGGACAATGTCCAATTCCACTTTAAGTGAAGAGAGCGCGGCGCCAGACATAAATCCTTCATAATGCTCATTTTTATGAACAATAAAAAATCCACATCAAGTATAGTACTACGGTGGACTTAAATATTGTCGAATTAAATGTTATAAATGATGCTATGTGTCATTTACCATTGCGTGCACCTACTGGGATTTAGTAAGGTTTTAGAAACAAGTTTGCTACGGGTTAAAAATGCACCAAAAACACAAAACTGTCAGATACTATTGACAACTTGTTAACCTCTTTATTTGTTCTTTTGGCCTTTGTTCAAAATGGAGAATTAGGACGTCTTTTTCCATCAATAAATAATCGGCATATAAAACGATGGTTTTCAACCATTTTGGTATAAATAGTTCCTAATGTTACCCTCGACATTTAAGTTAAAATTTGGCTGCCTTAATAGCGTCATGTACTCGAACATTTGTGCTATTATGTACCAATATCTATAATCATGCGTCAAGTTAATATATTAGCATCGCTTTGCACGTATTTTGTTGTAGCATCAATATTATGTCCGGATGTAAACTCTTCAGATGTGAGGGTATTGTCAAAATTTGAAATTATTCAGCCAGAACCGGGTACTTCTTCCAAACTTGGAGTTGCCGGTGGTCTTCAACACTGCGGTAAAGTGATATTTTATTAAAATTTAGCACTTTTTTGATATAACACGAATTTATTTTATGATTTTGTTGAGTATCAGGCGGCCCTGGCAGAGTAATTCAAATACGCTATGAGACCTGCAACTGGGATTCCCCATGTAAAATTTTTGGGGATGGGAAACCTCGACGCGCAGAGCTGGAATTTATTCCATAGTCAGAATATTTCCACTTTAGGGATTCGTTTAAACATTATAACTGACAGCGGTTCGAAGGAAGTATTAGATCATCCCATATCTGACAGTACTGTGTGTGCCGGGCAAACTTACTACAGTGTAGGATATGGAGGAGTCAACAAGGAATTGATTGGACAATATATAACGGTTCAGTGGATATTGTACCAGGTGGTGAACAATAATGTGGAAGTGTGCGGAGAAACTACTCACTTGGTGGTTGAACCGCCGGAAAACTAAGCAATCAAAAACGTCAAAAAATATTAATCAAATAAATGTCAACGAAACAAATACACCCATTACTTCGGTTTTCATTCAACCTCACCTCTTTTAACGTATACAGTTTGCCAATGTTCTGTAAATTTGATGCAATAAAATAGTAAATAAATTTGTCAATTTTAAAATAATCATTGAATAAACTGCCATATTGACAAATTATGTATCAGATGTACTACTAGGTAAGTAAAACACCTGCAGAGTTTGTCATGTTTTGGTTTCCCAGCAAACCAAAACATGACAAACTATTAACAACATGTGGTCACGCATCGGGCAGCATTTAAAACCTTTTACGTAGTACTTTTCATATTAAAGCTTCTAGCTAAAGAAGTCTACTGAGAAAATAGATGTCTACACACATGTAATGACTGACATACTTCAATATTCATTAATTTATTGCACCTTTTTAAAGATGGATTATGTTTATACATATTTTTTCTGAAGTTCATGAGAGACACAGCGGAGAAGCTCCAATATATATAGGATTTTAGGGTCTTAAATTATCTAAAAAATAATAACTATCGTTTGTTTCCTAAATGGGTAACCAATGTGCCACTTTGCAACAATGCATTTATTTAGCATGGTAACCTGAATTTTGTTCAACCTGAAGACAAAGCTATTGTATTCCGTAAGTTTAAAAAATGATTGACACTTGTATGTAATCGGAACAAAGTGAAATCCTAAAAACTGACTCATTTCTGTGTGGCGTTTCTGGAGCAAGCTAAAACAAATATAAAAACCATAACACGTCCACACTAATCCTAGTTACACCACAATTAATTCACAACCTGAACACCAACACAAACAATAATTACAAATTTAATAAAAGAATTTGATTTCTAAACACATTTTGCTAAATTTATAAATGGATTTAAGATACACAGTATCAACCCTGGTTGTGTATAAAAATATGCACTTCTTGTCATTAGGCATGTCAGTTGCCATTTAATACCAGTGTAGCATACATTTTGTGAAGTAAACTACCGTAACCATGCAGTACGTACTTGTATCTGTGGAGGCGTTGCTTTTTTTAATATTATTATCAGGTTCTCAGGGAAACAATGAAATGGTGAGAGTTGCGCCAAAGTTTGAAATTTTTCAGTCGGAACCAGGCGCTTCTTGTAGTCTTGGAGTTGTTGGAGGAATAAGGCATTGTGGTAACGTTTCTTTATTTTTTAATTCAAATCTTGTTCAAATTTTAATACTTTGTTATTCATTTGAAAGGGTGACATTTATGTATTTCCTTTTCTATGATCAGGAGGGTCTGGTAAAGTGACTCAACTTCGGTATGCACCTTGTCAAGGAGAGTATCCATGCAAACTTCCCGGAGACGGTAAAAGTCGCCGAGGAGAATTGGAATTTATTCCAAGTGCAGACATTCCTGCATTAGGTGTACGTTTTAACGTTATCACCGAAAACGGCGTAGAAAATCGTATTGATCATCCAATGAGTAATAGTACAGTTCATGGTGGTCAGTCGTATTATTGTGTCGGATATGGCGGCGCTAAATCTGAAATGATTGGAAAATTGCTTACTATTCAGTGGATATTGTACCAAGTAGAAAATAACAACGTGGAGATTTGCGTTGAAGCAGATTTCTTGGTTGTGGAATCGGAAGAAAACTAAGAAAAAAACAACTAACAAATATAAAGAAATAAATTGAACTTAAGGCTGATTGACCAAAATATTATTGCGGCGGAACAGACATAATTATACAAGGCTGTAGGAACAGGGGGACAACGGGGGGATAGGCCTATTCTGTAATGTTCAGAAATTGTAATACACGTAATGTAAAATCTCTGAATTCTTGAGTCGATTTGTCCCAATTTATTATTTATTTACAGTACTTTTTGACAGTCCATTAAATTTGTTAATGGAAAACACAAATTACATTTATTTTTCAGTGGAAAGTATAGCAAAGTAATCCCAATGTTTAGATAAATTGCAAAATTGTTTCGCATGCCGTCATCTGTAAATATTTTTTTTAAATTTTGATTAAGCTTATTGTTTAACTAGCAAAAAAATTACTCGTTACTACATTACTATATATGTTGAAATCAACTAGTTTTTATGCTATGTGGATTACGACATTGCGGTAAAATACTTTATATTATCAGTAAATGTTATGAATTGCTGTTAATATTTTATATCTTCATTATCAGAGGACGCGTCTGTGTTCAGTGATTTCAGTACAAATTCGGCAATGGCAAAAACCCGTGAAAAATTAAATTCCCGGTAATGAGAAAAAACTAAGATGATGAAATTGAATACATTTAATTCAGCTATTCGAAAATTGGGTGCCCTTTTAAACTTTTTAATTGAGAACAGTGTAAAAACGTATGAAAATGATTGGAAAATATATGACGATTCGGTAAATATTGTATCAGAAGGTGAAGAACAATGTGGAAGTGTGCGGAGAAACTAACTCACTTCTTGGTGGAACCGCCGGAAAACTAATCTATCAAAAACGTGAACAAATATTAATGAAATAAATGTCAACGAACAAAAAATTCACCGATTACTTCGGTTTTCATTCAACCTCACTTCTTTTAACGTACATAAATCGTGTGTCAATGTTCTGTGAATTTATTGCAATAAAATAAAAAGTAAAAGTTTGTCAACTTTAAAAAAATAATTGTATAAACTCCCTTATTGTCAAATTATGCAACACATGTGCTACTAGATTTGTAAAACTGCTGTAGTTTGTCACGTTTTGAATTGCCAGCACACCAAACTGGAAACAAATTTGAGAAGAACAGGTGGTCACGTAATGGGCAACATTTAAAATCTTTTACGTTGTAATTTTCATATGAAACGATCGAAATTTTGGATAATAATGTCTGATGTCTACGTAACTGTGATGAGAAATTTCAACATTAATTCATTTATTATACATTTTAAAGATGTATTATATTTGTAGATATTTTTGAGTTCCATAAGAGACACAACTGATAATCGCTAAGGTAATATATTTAGGATTTTACTATTCGCGCATTCAAATCAATGTTTGCCTTTTAGGTGCTAATGAAACAGTATAGTTCATTCAAAAATGTTAAGCATTATTACTTTGCTTTGCCCTGAAGTTTTGGATTTGTTGGTTTCCAAAAGTTATAAACTATCTCTACTAGAACTTTCAATTACTTGGTTTTACAACTCGCACTACACAATCAACACTAATATAGTTACTTGGTTGAGATTATTCCCACCTCTTTCTACGGTGACGACCTTTGTGCACTACTGCAGTGTTTTAGGGCCACCGACGGCCGGTGTCCAGATTGAGGGCCACCAGCCCACCGGGCAACCTGTCGCCGGGTGATCTACACATAGGTCGGTAGACGGTGACCTGGTAGTCCGGTGGCCCGGTGTTTGTGAAACACTACAGTAGTGGACTATTTATGCACATTTTTTACATTTAAAAATTGTTTCCATTCAGTTGTGTCTCTTACATATGCAGGAAATTTAACTCTAATTTAAAAATGATTTTGAATTAAAATTCTTAAAGCAAAGTGTAATGAACTCGTAAATGCACAAAGTGGTTTATTAAAAGTTAGTATTTTGCTTCAAAGCGATGTCACATATTGTCACACACATACATAAATATCGTGTGTGTGTGTTATGGAACGGATTGCCGGAAAAACTAAAAAAAATGTGCAAGCCTGAAGTGTTTTAAAAAAGAACTAAGATGTTAATTAATTGGCCAGGTGCTAGAAAAGAAACCTTAAAAAACGGGAATAATTATTTGAGTAGGGACAAATGGATATTGTTTAGGTTATGTATTTTAACGTCTTAAATGTATTAATTTCTTAAATGTAGTACTGATCAAAGCTAAATTGTACAGGGTGTATTATTGTGTTTTATCCTTNAATTTCTTAAATGTAGTACTGATCAAAGCTAAATTGTACAGGGTGTATTATTGTGTTTTATCCTTTTTTGGGTGGAGTAAGAGCTTGCGTAGCAAGGTTCCAACCCTTTGTTGTATAATATATGTGAAATTGACTTGAATAAATTCGGCCATAATAATAATAATAATAATAATAATAATAATTATAACTTCTGTATCCGGAACATGCAAACAAAAGTTATTGGTTTTTATCAGCGTCTACGCCATCACCGTACAAAACCAACTGCAGACATGGGTTAACACCGCACAAAACAATTTCCGCAAGCTATGTATTCCACACCCATTTCCAACCATTTTCTAGTTTCATTTCAAACGAAGATGACAAATGTGTTTTCCAGCACCTGTATAAGTAAAAGCTAAAGTTGAACCTGGACATGTAAATATTGCGAGAAAATTTATTGTCACGCCATGTTCGTATTGTATTATAAGGTAATAGTATGGTGACCCCGCAGTCAATTGATTCTCAAATTATTGAAATATTTTTCTACACTGTTTACATTTTTTTCCATGTTTTATGGTCATGATGATGCATGAACGTGGAAAACTTCTCAAAGAAATGAACCTGACTGGAAGGGGTAGATGACACCAAAGAAAAACGCAGGCATGCACTAAGCGTGTGGTTTACTGGAGTCGGGAGTATTAGGACGCTTGCAAAAAATTTAAACATTACTTTTGCAGAAAATGTTTTCCTGGATTGTGTTCCCAATATTTGAATTGATATTCATTCACCAATGGAAACGTCTAATTTAACTAACATCGGACAAGGTTACCTGGTTAGATAAATGCATTTTACATAATTATAGGGCAAACGGGAAAATCATATGTATATTGAACACGTGTTCACGAAAATTGACATCCCTGTCACATAAAGGGTCCTAGTAACATAGTAACAAATTATGTAATATATATTTGTTATTTATTATATAGACAATTATTTAAAAAATAAATAACTTAATTAAATTCACTGTATTTCTAATCAAAGAACTGCGTATTTTAAAACATTGCACTATAAACTTCATCTTTTTCTGATTGTACATCAGCACGACTGGTTTCATTGCCAAGGGCCATTATGTTTTCAATCAAGCTCTTTATGTAAGTAAAATTTGGTCGGTTTTCCAAGTGTATATTCCAGCAGGCTATCATGAGTTCGTATCTGTTTGAATATTCTCAATACATAGTTACAACTTACAATACATGTTAAATTTACATACAGGTTTTTATTATCCAATAACCATGGCAACATACAATTTCGGAGTGGCGTAAGTGGGACACTCCAATCGCAATCCATTTTCCAACATGCCAACAAATCCCATTGTCCATAACATGCCCGGATATGGCAAATCACCTAATGTAAGAAGTTCCTAAATGTAATGTTATAGAGAGTCGTATTTGAAACAGAATCTATTTTACATGAGCAATACCAAGAGTGAAAATTTCCCACAGAGTAATTCCATAACTCCAGACGTCACTTTTGGCCGAAAACTCATTTCTTTTTAATGACTCAATGGCCATCCAGCGCCAGGGCAAAGGCTCTAGTCCACACTTCACGTACGTAGTGTAATCGTACATACGTCGAGACAATCCAAAGTCAGAAATTTTGGCTGTTTTTTCCGCATTCAAAAGTACATTTCTAGTGGCAAGATCCGCATGAACTACGTTCTTTGTTCCCAAGTATTCCATTCCACATGCAATCTCTTGAGACCATTTGATCAATTGCTGAACATCAACTGCCCGGTGACAGGGTCCATGCTCAGGTACTCTGTAACCATTATTTACGTATTTTTTACACATTGCCAAGCTAAGGAAACCATACATTGAACTCGTTCAACTTACGCGGCTGTTCCGTAATTTGTAAACGTTGGTAGTTTCCCGTTCTTTCTCAGATAATCTTGGAGTGATCCTAAAGTGCACAGTTCTGTTGCGATGTACACGATACCTTTCTCAAGCTCAGCCGTGTAAGCCCCCATGAACGCAACAATATTTGTGTGCTTACCAATGTACATTAATATTTTTATTTCTGATAGAAGACTTTTCAAAATTGTCCTCGAGCAATCGTTTTTGGCCATTTTTAGTGCAACATGATTACATTCTCCAGATACAGTTTCGATCATGGCCGTATATAAACATCCAAACTGCCCAATTCCCAGTAACTTGCTGTGATCTATTAAATAATTATTTATTAGAGGAAGAACCAAGGAATAATTGTTTAGCGGAAATTTTACAGTGCCAAAAAGTGGAAATTTCTATTAAAAATTAGGTGGGTAGTGGAAGTTAATATTCTATTCATATACTATTCACTGGAACTTCCACTTTCGTCAAGCAGACGAAAGGTGGAAACTTCCATTAACGTCTTCTGGGGAGTGAAAGTTATTATTGCTTGGAAGGAACTTGCGTTGTTAATATATCGTTCTCGTTTCAATCTGACCTCAGGTTCATTACGTAGTTAACAGTTTGCCTATGGCTATCTTATCTACTGTAGCTAAGTTGGGATAAAATCTGCCATATAATAAACAACCGGGAGAATATTGATAAATCGTCACTATTATTATGATAGTTTAATTATTGGGGAAAAAAGCGCTGATAAATCGTCCCACTATTAAAAATAGAAGGACGATAAATATCCAATGGAAAAAAGGGAATTTGCATGAAATTAACATATTGACAAATTACATATTACACACCGTGCAAGTTGCGAGTGTTACGTTCAGGTTCATTTCATTTTAAAAAGCCAGACAGTAAGCAACACGAATCACGATGGCTGAAGAAGACAGAAATCTGTTGGAAACTACAAGAAAGCTACCAATTACGGAAGTTGAAATCACATTAGAATAAGTTAGAAATTGGTCTGTCTACAAGAGAGTTTCTACAAATGGCATCTAACATACTATCCGAATGGTCAGTTTACAGAAACTGTACCAGCCCAAACAATATTAACATTCAGTATTGACTATTTCCGACATATGTAGCTGTAATGAAAGCAACCGATGCTGGGCTCAAGACTAAGCCGGAGATACAGCTTATTCAAGACAAGAGACCTATAAATTGACTATGTGGGATTTAAGTTGTCCGCCACAAAGTTAAAAAAATTCGGATGCAAATAAGCATAATAAATGGAAAAATTTTGACTTGTACATACAGTCAAGTCGAAAAAGTCCTTGAAAGCGCCAATGCAAGCATCACGTGCGTTCCTAATCGCTGATTGGCTGGAAAATATCAATGGAAATACACTACCAATTCCAGCCAATCAGCGATTAGGAACGCACGTGATGCTTGTATTGGCACTTTTAAGGACTTTTTCGACTTGACTGTACAACATGAAATTGACGTTCATCGTATTTTTTTAAAGACACTGACTGTGTACCAGATTTTAGATGCACTTGGGCGGATTTCTTAAAACTATATTTATGTAAACCTACACTTCACATTGCTACCATGATAGATAAGTTTGAGTTACGTCCAGAAACAATGACCGGAGGACTAGAATAAAAAAAAACAAAGGAGGTCGTCCAATACGTACATAGGCGTAACAACCGGGGGGTACGAGGGGTACAAATCCCCCACAAATTTATATGAGGGATAAAACGTATCAATGTCCCCCCTGGAGATTTAACTGAATTTGAAAGAGTTTTTTCAAATTCTTCAATTAAACTGCAAAATCGTAACTACCGTGAACCATAGTCTTTTTACTGTTGTTTATTATCTTTTTGGCATATTGGCAGCACTTATGTACAACCGATTTATTAAGTCCCGTAAGCGTAGGTAGAGATTTTTTGAGATTGGAATCATATCTGTCTGTCGTTCTGTCTGTCTGTAAACACTAAAACTTTTGTTCTACTTGACATAATCGAACCAAAATTTTGTACACGGGTACCTTAGGTCGCTTAATAACACAATGAAAGTAAAAATGCATTGAAAATGCGTCAGTGGCCCTGACAGGTGACACTACACTTGGAGCGTGTACCACCCTAAAATGACCAGCGCAGCACAAGAAAAAACCAGCAGCTTCCAAAACTTCCGTGGTCACTATTTTTTCATTTTCTATCAAATTCCATGAACGCACCATAATTTTTTTCGCGCTTCGCGCCAACCTTATTCGTTTTCTCATTGTGTGCTTACCCTTCCCTAAATTCTTTGGGTGGTGACACGATTGGAGAGCTTATAGCGTAAATAAACTTGGTAACAGCTTAGTATGATTCAGCAAGATTCAGTAGATAACTTTGATATTGTCTTCAAGGAAGTTATAAAGCTAAATTTTATGCATTCAACCGTTTAAAATTGCTATGCACATATGCAAAATTAAACCGCAAAAATTGGGGTTTGTACCCCCGACACCAAAATACGTTGTTACGCCCCTGAATACGTATGAATAAAGCACTTGCAAACGAGTAGAAAATATGTATGATTTATAAAGTTTAACACGAATAAATATGTTAGTTCTTGTTTCTATGTTAATTTCATGCAAATTCCATTTTTTTCCCTCGGATATTTATCGTCGTTCTATTTTTCATAGTGGGACGATTTATCAGCGCTTTTTCCCCAATAATTAAACTATCATAATAACAGTGACGATTTATCATAATTCTAACCACGGAAACATTTATCCCATAAAATATTAACTATTACAAACCAATTTTCAGCTGTTTTTTGGTAATGTCCATAGATTTGTCATAGGGAAGTTTCAACGCAAAATTGTCCACGCTACCGTCACTCTGCTGTAAAGTTACATCGTCAGACTTTCCTTCCATAAACATACGAATATCCTGTTTGGTCAGCTGTTGTTGTAGCTTTTTTCCTCGTTTATGCAGGTAAGCCACCATTAACACCAGCCCCGTTATTGTTGTAACTGACAGCCCAACAGTAAGAATCCAAGTCATGTTCAATCTGGTTTCCTCTTTGAAAATCAAAATGAGTCATGAAAGTAGCTAATTAGTTTTTTGCACTCCATTATAAAAAATATGTTTAGTTTTACCATCTGCTTTTTTCTCTATGTAACCAGTTTCTTTGTTACTTTTCGAATTATCCGTTAGCTTCCACCACCCACACCCTGATCTGATCCCATAGGGATCCTCTTGGTCTCGTCTCTTAGGATTTTCAATCGCTTCGAAAAACCAAATCGGAAAACTGTTAGTTTTTGCCCAATTACCAGCAGCCTCCCAATATAATCTCATAATTTTGAACAGTATTCCAAGAAAATTTTCCTGAACTGGCCCATTTAACCTGCCCCATTATTTCCAGTTTATCATTAAATTTCTTCAACTTCCTTCGAAAGTTTAGAAGGGTATCCGTAATGGAGTTAAATGCCTCTACCGGCCCGTTTGTCAATGTTTCATGGATAGGATCAATTTTGCAAATGACAAAATTCAAATTTAACAAAAGCTTTTCTAATGTATTCAAATCATCACCCAACATAACGCCCAATATCCTGTCACATGTCATCCAAATTCCGAGTTTTAGGTGACCAACCGACGAATTTCGAATAACTTTTTGAAACTTTAGTGCAGCCTGTGCTGTACTGTATTTATTGGCTGCTAACCAATGCGACATTACCAACCCTTCTACTGTTCCTGGGTAAATATTGTTGGCGAGTTCAACAGCTTCTATGGCGACTTGAACTTCCGTCTCTATTTCGTGGTCGCCATGATACCACATTCCTTGCAAAACAGTAATGCTCAGTTTACCGTCGTGACGATTAATTTCTGCAGCAGTTTCTGAAATGCGGGCCTCTAATCCACTGTTATTGTATGTAAAATTTCGTTTGTACGTACCTGTAAAGACAGTACTCACTGGTATAATGTTGTAACACAGTCATAACACTAAAAGGATAATTTATTTTAGTGATACCAGTAAACCACATACCAGTATTATATTGGTAACCCGCTCCTAGAGTAATCACTTTAGAGAACCTTTCATAAATTACTTCAAGCATTACCTGAAGTTCTTTCGCAGTGTATTCAAAATTGCTTGGAAATTGGTCACCAATTTTCAATTTTGTATAAGGTGTAAATGTTACTCCAGTGAAGTATCGATCAAATTGTAGTGATGTGCGAAATTGGAAAAAATCGAAAGTAAGTAATGCCAATAAAGACATACCATATTGCTGTAAATGCATTCTAAAACACTATATTTTAATGAATGCCAAAGGCTGTGTACGGCTAAATTAACGACTTGTAACGGTAACGACAATATCTATACTACATTATTAAGATATTTTTAATCTGTCTAGAGTATTGATATCCTTCAACAATTTGATTTTTTTGGTAAATTAAGCTAAACCAGACAGTTTTTACGGATTATGATTATAAAGACGCGCACGATCATCATAAAAATGACCAAAGTTCCAAACAACTGAAACTTTTATGTTTATGATATCTACTCTGTTAGAACTGTTACCGTGGATTAGTTGTGCTAATAGTAATACTACAGCTGTGTGGCATTTTGTAATAACTTACTACTAATAAGTCAAGTGGTAAAAATTCCCTTTCTGTGTCATGCGATTAAGTTAAGTATTAGTTGAGACCACAAATACGGTTGGACCACTTGAACATAAATTCCAGCTAATCTCAGAACTATGCATCACACCACCAAGTTTGAGCAGTAGCCCATGGATAGTAGCATTAAATTGCGACATCGCCATTTGGGAAAATACAATGCTATTATTATCGTCATCATCATCATGAAAAAGTCAAGTTTTCCTCTTTTCTATTGCATATCAAAGTGCACTTTTAAGGAAATTGTCAAAAACTGCAAATTTGAAGATCCATAAATACATACAGTCGGAATGATAAAACTTTCGGAAAGCACTTTACCAGTTACACAATGAGAAATAGTAAATAAATTGAGACCTTAACATTCTCTGCTTACATAAAACATAGTACTTCGTTTTACTTCTTAGCTAAAATTGTAAGCTAACGTAGTATGAAGATGTTATTTTTGCTATTCCGCTTCACAGACTCTGGTGGTCCAGCTATTTGCTGAAACGCTAATGGAAAACCTGTACTGTGTGGAATCACGTCTTTTAGAGGTGAGGACTATGATTGTGTGAAAAAACGGAATGCAAGGAATTGCCCACCAAAGTTGTTTGTGGATGTGTCATTTTTTCGGAATCCTGAGGGGGTACTTTGGTTCACCCCAATGTTGTTGTGACTGCGGCGTAGTGTGTGATGAAAGTTGACGGTAGCGAAGCGCAAAACTCCGATCTGACGGTGACCACTGGCATTAATGACCTTAATACTGGAAAGGGAATGCAAATTTGGAGTATCTGGTGTATACTCGGGAGGATCGACGTGTGATCGAGAGTTGGATGGAGGGTTAATTTATATAGATTCTGATGGTAAGGAGTTTCTTTGTGGAGTTCAGGTTTTCCGTCTTTGTGAGATGCCGCTAGTGAATGAATATATGAACATGGCAAAATATGGGGAGTGGGTGAAATTAGTGAAATGGGGTAGTAAGACAACAATTAATTCTGTACATGAAATATATTTTATATCTTTATTATTTTCTTCATTTTACAGAGAAGGCTTTGTGGGAAAGTGGGTCAGGAGGCAGCTGGTTAGAAGTAGGATCTAGGTTCGAATCCTTTTAAGGGTGGTTGATTTTGTCTGTCCATAAAGCTTGCAAGACCACTTACGCTTAATTAAGAATAATACGAAATTTGACATTTATCAGTTACGAACTAGATAACGAGTTATAAAACATTTGTTAAAAAAAGTAATTTGAATTAAAATGAGGATCTTGTTACTTGCAGGAGACTTGTTTTACTGCTAAAGCTCGACTTTTCCTCCAATTTACCGCCGCACAAATAATTTTTCTTGAATTGATTAGCATCCGCAAAATTTGATTTTGATTTTCTATGATGAAAATCATAGCTCCAAGTGTGATGCCAAAGATAAGGAGACAAAAGATAATGATAACGTTACCTTGCAGGGTGG
>JAHZNB010005898.1:0-11801 GCA_027744295.1 Callyntrura guangdongensis
TACATATTATATTTATATTTATATATGGAAAGTGTTTCTGTCTTCTGTCTGCACGCTTTTTATATATCAATATAGCTGATATGTGTGCTGTACTTACGTAACATATATTATTTCAACAAGTAGGCCGGCTTGTAAAGCCGCTCATTCTCATTCCACCGCACCAAAAACCAATTTCACTCATCCCATTCACGATAAAACGCTATCCTGATTCCGACAATTTTCAATGTTTTATGCATTATAGTCAGTTCTCCGTGTGTATAAACATGTAGTTTAATAAATTAACATTTTGTTTTATATGAAATTAAACAAGAAAAAGAATAGGAATACATTAAAAGAACAAACAGGTACAACAAATGCTGTTCCGAGAGAGAAAAAGTCAAGATTTATAGTTTGTCTCAGCATATTGCTGTTACAACTTTGAAGAAAAACGCTGAAAGAAAAAAAAATTTTGTGAATGATTCAATTCCCTCTTGTCGAACCTCTTATCGCCTTATTTTACTTTAGGTGCTCTTTTTTGTATGCCTGATTTGGGTTTCTTATATGTATTTACTCTAAATTTTCCACGCCGCTCGTTAATGGGACTAGTCCCACTCACTCTGCCGCACGTTACTTACGCACTTGTTTCTTATGCGTTTCTCGTTTCTTGTGGATTGCCTAAACAAGAACATCTATGTATACTATATATACCTATTGCAAATGAAATCTCATTTACTTTTGTTTGTTCATAAAATGTATTACATTGTAGATACCTACACAAACACATATGTACTTACATTATTGTACGTTACGTTGATACACACAGACAGATTAGTTGAAAACGAGACATTGTAAATAACCAAATCAATATGTGTCTGTCTGGCTGGTTTCATTTGTAAGGGGAAAATGACAAAGACAATCTGAGTTAGTGAATTTATGGGATCATTGAGCTATGAGGGACTTGCAATGACGGGGTGGCGGAGTTGGAGTTAAGAAGAAATTAAAGAATCATTTTATGTCGTAATATAAAAATAATAGGTACTTTATATTCTATAAAATCCACAATAAAAAGGTTTTAAACCACACGCCGCATTATATACCTCCCCGAACATGGTTTGGGGTAACCAAGCTGGCCAAAGTGTTAGTGCAACATCCGACTAAATAGGTACATAAATACACTTATATAAGGACAAAACAAAGTCACTCTCCTCAGAGAGAAAAAAATCGTACTTTTTTTCTGTCTGAAGATTTTCAATGGCGATAGAATAATTTTATGGTTTTAATCTGTCAATAGTAATCATTCCTGCACATATACACACACACAGTCTAGCTGTAAAACCAATCCTGGTAAACTTGAACTGGAGCATAATGTCTACAAAAATTCACGAAAAGGTTGCATTATTAAGACAAGTTGTATATAATACGTGTTTGTGGTTCTATTTGTATTCTTCCCTCGTAGGCACATACATTTGTGCACTTGAACCATCTTAATTTCATTCATAACCAAGTTTCGTCTCTCAGTTCTCAGAAGGTGTCTAGTTTTTTTTTACTTTTTTTTTATCAAAAGCAAGTAAAGCCAAGCCTCTGTCTCTTTTCCCTTTTAACATATATATAACCACCCTCCAATATATTACTATATTATTATACCTAATAGTAAAAACTCAAGATTTGGATCAAATCGCCGTGTTTGTTGTTGACACATCTGTAAAACTCGTCAGCATCTTGAGATGGTGATTCCACCACACACCATATATTTATCATCACTTTCTCATCACTTACTATCGTTATGCGAGCAGACACAACAATGTGTGCACAGGCTGTGATAGTGGGTCCCTTTTTCAACCCAGCAGCAGCACAATAAGCATATAAGCTGATTCTCCATTCAACTTGCACTTGCCAAACGTCAAACTTTGGTGTTGTGTGTAGGAGTTTATTACTCTTGAATGATTCTGCTATTGCTGATAAGTAAACTATATAAAAGTGATTAAACTTTGCTTTCATAATGCGATTGAAGTTGAAAGTATCAGTGGCATCAACATAATCAATAATCATTATCACCCGTGGTTTTGAACCCATTATCGAAATTGCTCTTATGGAAAGACACCATGTACACTCGTATAAAGTAGTAATAATCCCCCAGTGCGTTTTTTTCTTCATATGCATAATTCAACAAAAATACTTCAAGATTATTGAATATATATATATCAATTGGATAAATAAAATATATGTATTAGGTACCAGTCATTATTGAAGACTCACACACTTCATTGTACAGGAGAGGGTTACTTACATTTCACATTACACCTATAGTTTTTACTTGCTCAAGTTCAAGTTCATCTTTTTCTCCTCTGCTCTCCGACCAACCCATTCTCGGCATTCTCCTCTCTGTTACATATGTCGTTAAGATTGTCTGCCCTATCTGCGCTGCGCACTTGGAAAACAATGTTCAAAGCTGAAATGCGCACCATAACAGGGAGCCTCCGTCAATGAACAGCTACATACGTTTCACATTCACAAGAAAATTACGATGTAACTTTGCATCAACTTGGTCGTTCCCTCGCTCACTCTACTTATAAGACACTGCTTATTATTATTATTGCTGTTATTATTATAAATTTTAAGACAAGCACGTATATACCTAAACTGCTTTAAGTTGCAATGGCAAGAAATGTACCTCAGAAAATCTTTGCCTACGAGTAACTTCATTCACCCATAATCCATTATTTTGTCACTTTCTGGTAAAAAAAAATCACTACGAATCGTCTATATAGTAAAGTACATTGTTATTTTACGTCAGTGTCTGGTCAAAAAAACAGAGTGGTAGCAGCACTCCCTTTCTTAGGATATGTTTGCATTACTTTTGAAGTTTTAAGCGTAGGACACATTGTTCGCCTTGTTATGAGCGTCACAACAGCTCAACTCGTACAACAGTATCGCATTTTTCATTAATGATTCTGCGTCTTGGTCTTCTCCTGTGGCTTTTTCTTGGAAGAAATACGTTTTTGTCGTACGGGTACGTGACCATGCATACTTGTCCTGCATCTGCGTGTTACGTACAAAAACTTGCCGGTTTGTTTTGAAGAAGTAGTAGGAGGATAGAGTTTATGTTCATTCTTACGAGGAATATTCATAGAAATGGACAATTTACTTTTGTTTGGTTAATGGTTTTTTAGATCATATTTGAGGTGTCTGTCAGGCGAGTATCATAGACGGTCTCGTAGTTTTGCATGTTAAAAAAAATGAATAAACATTTCTCAAGAAAAATGTCAAAAAGTTAGCAGGACCAGAAACTTATGGGCATGGGCATGCCGCATGTCTTACCCACATAATAACATCCTGAAGGCTATCTCGTGATGGCGAGAAAGCTTTAATTTTAGAAAAAACACCGTGCCCGCAGAAATGCTCCTGGGTTGTGCACCAAATTTTAATAACTTGTCCGTCAAGCAAAATAAGGATTTCTGGTGAAAGTAATCTACGACTTCCGAGAAAAGCCCACCAAATGCCATTAGATCTAGTCAATCAAATTAATATTATGCATGAATGTCATACATGTTGGTAGATGGTCACGTTTACTGCCGCTGATCCTGAGAATCTGATAAAATGATTGATTTGATTATCAACTTTTTCAGCATAAAAAGGGTAATTTGAATGCAAATGAAAATGTGAAACTTTGAACTCCCTGTAAAGTTTTTTTTTCTCTCTACAAACTCAAGCAGAATTTATGTTGACGGTTCGTTCAGTATATTATCCACTTTGCTTATCAATACTACAACGAAGTGACTTTTACGCATTTCTTCCTTGCATGAAATATTTGATAGGGGGGAAATATATTATTATTTACCAGGTCTAATGATGAAATGTTAATTTATTGATTTATGGCCGAAACATGTTTTTATAACTTTAAATACATACGAAAGCAAGATGTAATCCATGTGTGCAAAGTGATTCAATGTGTTCTGTTGTTAAATTACAGGGATAAGCAACGGCGAATTGCTCACATTGTAAATTACTTATGGACCAATCTCTTCGGGAATCGAACTCGTTCGGTGAGTGAATCAAGATAAACGTACACATACTGATGAATTGAATAATTAGTTGTCTTATAACTTATAAATTCCACCTTCCTATATTTATGACTTAATGGGCCGTGTATGTGTAGCAAATATGTGAATGTTTTATTTATTGAATATGTGCATCACGTTATTTTTATGGAACGTGTTTATATGCATTAAGCTCAAATTATAGTTATGCATTTAACTGAATAAACTACATTTTATGCATATATTTATGTCAGGAGTGCACCCTTGTATAAAAGCGAGAGAATAGATGAAGCTGTTTCTGTTTTTTGCATGCACACACAAAGTAGGGATGAAATGCGTTCGTGTTTATTAGGATAAACCAAGGAGAGATAGATAACATTTTATGAGCAGCGGTCTTTCTCTTTAATTCATTAATAGGAGTATTAAAGTACTCTCTTGTCATAGTGTTTATGTTTTCACTTCATTTACTTTTATATTCTGTTATAATACCCATATATAGTCGTGTTTATTACAAAAATAATGTCAGAGTTGACGGAAACGACAAAAATCCCATGAATAAAAAAACTAAAACAAAAACGCTTTTATTCTCTCTCGCAACAGGTCAACAAGGAAGTCATACGTGAACGGTTCAACCCCGTGAATCCAAGCAGTAGTTCTTTTTCTGGAGGACTGGAGTCGATTGGTGCCTCTTGTAAGTAAAAGATGATTAGTCACAATAGATAAGCAACATGATATTTTCTTCTTGTTTATAAATATAAACAATCGTTTTCTTTTACTTTAATTGCACTCATAAATGGCAATGACAACTGTCAAACTTTTCCCGGTGTCGAATATTCTTCCTCAATCTCATTTCCCATCACCAAAAATGTATGCGCAATGCCGTGATGATCTCATGATATTCATCATTGTGGGTTGTAAACATGTTACAAAGTTTTAACATTTTAGAGCTATTAGCTGTTCAACTTTATTCAGATGGATACATTGTTCACACAAATAATTGGTAGACTAAAGAATAAGAGAGTACTGACAAATTTTATCGTAAAAGGCTCTTCACTAAAATAATTATGGGTTTTGTGCGAAACCCTATCGACGTTGCAGCAGGTTTTATCTGTATAATCGAGTCGAAACGAGGTGATTTTGTATTTGTATTGATGATCAATGATCACTTCTGCTACTGTCGCTGTGACGGTGCCAACTTGTTTTGATTTGACGCTCGTACCTAAACTATTTGATTTACTCATCCACTCAACGTTGGTAGATTTGATGCAGTTTACTGACGAAGTTAATTATTCCAGTCAGTGATTTTCCTTAAACACATATGCACACTGAATGATATAAAGAGTAATTAATAGTGAATAATTCACAAGGCTCAATATCTGTATAAATGTAGCAAGTAAATTCCAAAAGTCATTCTCATATTATTCAGGGCTCTAATTGTTCTGTATCTGTTTTGAGTTGCACAAGCAAATTACAGACCAAACCATAGTGTAGCTCCGTTTAAGTTAACGAAATTTTTATAATATGCATTCTTCTTGATATATTTGTTTAAAAATTGCCTCATAGGATTGTGAATGACAAGAAAAACGTTTAATCAAAATGTTTTCATTCTATATAGACGCTTATGTGTTTGTTTGTACACTACACTGCAGTAATCTCTGGTCATCACCTCGCCATTTTAACCCTATTAAAAAATATTTACCATAATAAAAAACTTTATTATCTTTAGTTTAATAACGAGTGCATCAAACGAATGTCGAGTTGACAGTTTAACTACAGATGATTTGTAAATTTAAAGCGCAACATGCCAGTTAAAGTGCATTGCATTTTTGCATTTAGTGCAGAACGAACATGAGAGAGAGAGAGAGAGAGGCGTAATGAAAATACTTTCGCTGCACTCGGCACTCGGTTCCTTTTAAATTATGCAATACATGACTATACGACATGACAAAACATGCATTTCTATGTATTTAGGAGTTTGACCTCAATCAACACGAATGTCATTAAAAGTACAAATTGGGTTGCTTACAAATTTCCAACAACTGATGTACTGAATAGCATGCTTTATATTGTTTGAAATTATTTAGGTGACCTTCCATCTGAAGTCGACAGTGAAGCCTGGTCTTCTGAAAGATACTACAGTCTTTATTTTAATTTGACAAATAAGTACGCGGACATATTAGGATCTTCACAAACGACAAGCGAAAATTCTAGTAGTGAACCCCAACAACAACAACAACAGCAAGAGGAAAGTGCTGAATCTGCTGAAGCAGGTCATTCGCAAGAGTACCTACCAGTAATTGGATCCAGGCCATTTCTTACCACGCTAACTATCACACCAACCAGACTGGTGAACATTATTTCGGCCAAATTGAGACTCTACAAGATTGGGAGTTCGGAACACGCAAATATTGTAAGTGAAAATTAAAAATACCATTATATATGTACTTCTTTACTTTCTACAGTAGTGGAGCCATGCATGCTTGAACAGAATTATAAAAATGCCGACACGGCAAAAGTTTTTCGTTTTAAACATTTTTCTTTCTCACTCTCTTGCTTTAAGAACTGTCTTGTTAATTGAAAAGATGACACGATATGTCAACATTATTACCTCTCTGTTGTTATATTATGTGATAGAGAAACACACTTTAGGCTTTTCTTCATATTTTTTAGGAGACATCACTAGTAGATTTAGAGAGAACCTCGGAGCCATGCAATGACACTGAAGTAAACTCTGATTCAAATGAAGAAGTGGTGCCAAGTGTGTTCCCCACAACAAGGCTTTTCTTCATATTTTTAGGAGACATCACTAGTAGATTTAGAGAGAACCTCGGAGCCATGCAATGACACTGAAGTAAACTCTGATTCAAATGAAGAAGTGGTGCCAAGTGTGTTCCCCACAACAAGAATGACATTTCCAGAATTCTCGCCAAGTGTCGATGAAAAAATCCGCGTGTCAGTCTCCTGGTACACTCAACCTGCTACAAAAAATCATTGTAAGTGATAAAAAATGAGGATATAATGCTTTGTGAAACAAAGTTGAGCTATTAGAATTGTGCCTTGTCTACCATACATTCTACAAACGTTGCATCGCTATATGTTTGTATAGTACAGCGTCAGACAAAGGCATTCAGCAATGTCCACATTTTTCGTTAGAATTGCTGATGGAGGTTTTGAGCACTGTTGCGTTCCGCTTTCATCTAGACATTATTGACGTGAAAATGTTACATTTCTTGTCGTCGTCTTTAGAAATATACACGCTGAAAGATCAATGAATCCTCTTTCCTTTCATATAGACAAGAAGAAACTCGTGGACGCGAAAATGCTTTCGTTGAGAGAAAGCAGTTGGGTCGAATTTGACATAAAAAATGCCGTGACTGCCTGGTTGAACGAACGCAAGCCAAATTACGGACTAGTTATTGAGGTGGAAAATGAGAATCAGGACCGTTTGGATCCCAGAAAGTATTTCAGCAGTGTTCCCTGTTTCAAGTCTTCATCATCAGGTCGGTAACTCGTGAAATGAGTTGTTTGTGCTATCTATGTGTTTCTCTCGACGCGAGGTTATTCTCTTACATTCTGTTGTCTATCAGGGGTTTCGGAACAGGTTGTAACAAGGGGATAACGTATATTCTGTAGTGTATTAGATTTCACATCCTATATGTTGCAAACTTTGGAGCGTGTTGTCCACCAGTGCCCCCATGTTCCGACGTCTCTGTATATTATCTTTTCAGCATCGTAATGAATTTTTTTCTCCATTGGCAGATTCTAACCAACAAGAGACCAGTAGAAGCAGCCAAGGAAATGAGAGGTCTGGAAGAGACGTCAACTCTGGCATGTCACCCATAATTGAGATTTGCACGTTGAATGTACCTGAAACGACAACCAACTTTGAGCACACGCAATTCCTCCCCTACTCAATGAATGTCAACTCTATTAATCATTTGCAACGTGTTGCCGAAAGTCATGCCAAGTCTAATTCCTCATCTCGACCCAAATTTCCTTGGTCTCAGAACATTAACCTTCGCGTGCTTTCCCCGGAAGATTTTGGTATTGTTGATCCAAATGTACACGGTAACGGTAATGATCCAAATGAGGCTCCGCGTCAGACGATCGTGGTACCGCACCATCGCCACAGGCATCATCATCAAGTGGCGTCGCAAAACGGCAACAACAGTAATAATAACAGACAGGAGACCAGCGGAGAGAGCAGACGTCATCAAAGGGGGAAACCACGATCCAACCTTCCCCAACAATACACCCTTGATGAGGACCACCCATTAAGACAAATCTTAGCTAGCGTGAGCGCAAGCTCCAAGGAATCCTCCAGGAGAACGTCTGGTACTCCGCAAATTTCTCAGTCACGGAACAAAGGCTTCCCGTCACATCTTATACCTGAAATGCCTGCGGATGAAGGTCGAGCGGAGGCAGATTACATGGACTCGACAGAACATGACAGGGACGTCGTTATCACGAAAATAGTCATCACTCCTTCTCAACTCAAGCAAAATTCATTTAGAGGGTTGGCTAACAGAAAGGCATTGCTTACATCATCTTCAGTCGTTCCTCCGACAGTGTCGGCAAGTGTTGACTCATCAGAAAGATAGAATAAATTGACTGTTATGAGGGACAACGTGGTAATCTAATGCATACTATTTGCCAACTCATCAAATCCCACCATATTACATAACATTATAACGTTACAACGTTAGTACTTATTTACACATATTATTTGTAATTTGACTTGTATACATAATATGGAGTTCATTTATGAATATAGCCAATAGAAGCATGTAGTATATAAATTTGTGCAAACTTATAGATGATGGACATTATACACGGTAAGAAACAAACTACGAGCCAGATACTTTGTGCGGTATTATTTTAAGAGTGTATAGATATAAATACTTGTATGATGTATGTACTTTTATTTTTGATTTCTTCAACATCATTTAAGAAACGTTTAATACCATATTTTGCACCACTTGCAACTGCCGATTCCGCTGGCCGATAAAACACTCTTTTGGGTGAAACTTCTTCGACTCAATATAGTTTTCATGTTGATGGTAAGCTGGTGCCGATATAGTTGAAGTAGTAAGTGGTAAAGACAGAACCAACAAGTTGTTAATTCATTACGTTGACACTTTGAGTTACCGATCAATCAAATTATGTTCCCTAAATTTGTGCACTGTACACTATCCTCCTGGGATGAAAATAATGTTTGGCTTTTGAAGTATTTGAGTAATTATGCTGGAAATCGACAATTTGACAATGTAAAAAGTAAATACATAGTACTTGCTTTAACGTAATAGTGTAAGCTTAATGATGTTGATCTTTTAGTATTGTTTAAAGTAACAATGTTTATCTACCTCAATGTACTCAAAACCTATTATGACCATCCCAGTGAAATTATGTATCTTTTATTTAGTGTACATTTATCTCTTCTTTTGACAATTTCGGCATTTGTCACAAGTCACAGTACAGTAGTGATTGGAGAAAATCTTAATTGACACTAATTAAAATGCAGAACACTGGGCACACGCTGTACTCTTGTCGCTAATGGATAAGTCATCATATACGGTTTTTGAATAGAAATATTTTTGATATATTGTCAGAAACTTGCGATGGGTGAAAATCTTTCTGAATCGAAGTGCTTACAAAGTAGGTATATATAATTTGTATGTAGGTTATGTTACGTGAGTAATTTTTAAAGTTTCACTTTAAAATGGTCTTTTAACGACTCTTTTAAATACTGAAACTAAAATAATGAAACAATGTATAAGAATTGTCCCGTGCCATGTCATTGAACATTAATGTACAGTAGACTAGTAGTGGTAAGAAGATTCTTGCTAACAAATTAGCTAACCAAGTATTACTATCTCATATTTCCTAAGGTATTTCTTCGGTTTAGTTGCTGCCTACTTAAACCTTAGTTGTTTTGTAGGTTGAATGAAATGAGTATAATGGGCTAGATTATTGAAAACCACAAAGTATATTATTATTGTAGTAATACATGATGTGTTGTTATAATAGTGTTATCAGCAACTTGTAAACTTCGTTATTTACTTGTCCAAAGTACAATTGTCTCTTTGTAATGTATTATATTATCAATTATTACGTAAAATTAAATGGAAAACATATACGCAGATATATTAAACGACATCATGGACATTATTCTGGATTTTACCGGTTATTTCAATAAATATTGCATAGATTTCCAATGGAGCGGTTACATGAAAACATTACGTTTCGTACATTAAATCTACTATGTATACTGTTTAGTTAACCAATTATTTGAGATACTCATACCTCTATACTCCATTAGTTAAACTGCTAGACTGGCAGTGAGGATAGCTAGCAGCTTGCTATCTACCTTATGCTATTCTCGATCCCTCTCGTCAGTGTGCCAGAATTGCCAGATTCCATGAATAATGGTACCCCTAGCACAGCTCAAGCTAGGTGGTGGGAAGGTAGAAAGTAGAAAGTCAATGCCTAAATGAGTTTCGACTAAATATCTTTTTTGGGAGCTATTACACTTCTACCTGTACAGTACTGTACACTTACTATAATGAAAACTTCTGCCGGATCAGTATGTTTGTTTTGCTTTGCATTCGCATTTTTTGTACTTTAAGTTTTCGAACTCGCCTTTATCACCAATTTATCGTAAGAATTATCAGTTTGTACGTCAATTTTAAACGTAATGAACACCCTAAATAATAGTACCATTTAATGAAAAAATGGGGATTGGTGACAGTGAACGAACGACGTCTGTATTGCAGTGATATGTGGTGATATCCTTTGCTATACTCTACTTTTTAGTCTGTGTGTGAGTCCCTCCGGTGAATCCGGTGCGCTGTGCTAGACACCCACACACATTACAGTATATTGAAATTATATTAGTTAATATGACTTAAATCAAGATTTGTCTTTTTGGGAAATTAAAAAAAAGCAATGAGGCTCTGTTTTTAAATTACATCCATCTCTCTGCATTGCTAAATTTTCAAACAGTTCCGCACCGTTCAATTTTAACATATGAAACAGCATAGGGGTTAAGCATTTAAACAGTTATTTGAACCCAAACACCCCCGTCGTCAGGCTTTTCAACATTGGGTTTAACATTTAGCATACATGTTAACGATGTTGTCCCGATCCCCATGAACAGCAAGCCGGCAAGCCACCACACACCAACTCTACTTACGTGACCGTATATAGATACTCGAAGGAATCCAAATCCCGTTAGAATATCACACCTTCACACGTTACTTGTAGAATGGTAGACCTCTGTGTCCAGCGCAATTGAGCCAAAGTTGAAACCATATTTATGTCATAAAGAGATACTAATTTATTCCAGCGGAACAGTAGTCGACCTACGTGATTCTTGATGGTTAGACGTTGTAACATTTATTACGTAGCTGAATACTTTCAGCTAGTATTGAAATTGGTTGTATTGTCCGTAAGTCAGTCTGTAGCCGCTCTCCTACCCACAACCTTTCACCGATATGTACCAAACTTTGGTACAAAGGTTCCTTACGATTCCTACGGGACCTTTGTACCTTTTAGGATCCATAGTTGTGCAAGTTAAAGTTTGGGCGCGATCGGTCGTAGCAATGGGGGCAGTGGGAGTCACAATTTTTTCAAAATGCAATCATTGCTGAATATTGGAGTACAGACATCTGATATCTGATAGTTAGTTATGACGCTATGCAAAGTTTGCTTTAGTTTAGTTGGCCCCCGTGACCCCCAGGGGCGTCAAATAATAAAAATTGCTTTGCCTATAACTCTGAAACGGCA
>JAHZNB010005900.1:0-13205 GCA_027744295.1 Callyntrura guangdongensis
TCGTCACTTTGCTACTATTACTTTGTAGGTTTATTGCTTAGGAACTCACGCATTTTACATATTTCGAAAAACTCACACCCATTCCTTACAGATTATGCGAATAAAAGAATTGGGTGAACTTTTATCCCCGGGTTAACATTTAACCTCAAAAGCCGGGGTTAGGGATAATTCATTGAATTAGCTTAACCCCAGAGTTAACTTTGGTGTTATCCCTAGGGTTATTTTTTCGGGCAAAAACGAGGTTAGCGTAGTATTGGCATCTACTACTTCTAAGCGGCTATACCTTTTAAAAACTTACTTGATCGGAATCGATTTCCTAAGGTCTCTGGTTATGTACTTGATTTTCATTGTCCCCCTGATTACTCGAGGGACTCTCAAAGTTAAGTAACATTTCCTCCAAATTTTAACATAGCAGTTAAAATTTGGTACAACGGATTCTTTGACCCATTGTAACCAACACGGGTTTCATATCTTTTCCTTCAACTCTGCTACATATTTCTTATTGGTTTGACACGTTGGTTTCGACAATCGAGTTGCATTTGAATGGCCTATAACATAATGGGTGTATGTTATGCCTGTAGAACCACGAAAGCGGCAGAAACATGAACTAATTAAAAAAATTTAAGTATCGCCAAAGGCTTAAAACCTTGGTTTAATCGTATAATCGTATATCGTATAACCAGGGAACTTAATGCATGTGCAACAAGTTTGATCCAAATTGGTAGACCTATGTGATCACCAGACTCGACTGCTTTCAGGTTTCAAGCTTGTTTTCCCCATAATTCTGGCAAATTACTTATCTATTTGACTTTCTCATTACTTGCATTTGCAGGGTCTACAATATACGCATTACGCAAGCCTCTATGGTATTGCACATTGCACATCTGCGACACATATTTTTCTTTGCACGAACCTAGTTTCCATTATATGCATTTTCATATTTTCATCTATCCTACGTCCTACAGTTGACAGTATTTGACAAATGATATTTATGTACTTAGCTAAATACGGAAGCGGCATCGTGTATCAATATCAATTTATCATGAAAATGAAATTGCCAAATGAATGTTATTTCTAGGTATTTTGGTTTGTGCTTTAATTCAATTGCTGATTGTTAAAATACTTTTATTAACAAAATGAAATCTCAGTATATGATTAATTTGGTAAGTCGTATTTGCATTTAATAACGATGCATGACGACATGATCCTTAATGTTAAGGAATGGTGGAATTTATGGTTCAGTAATTAAAATTTATTAATGTCCGTTTAAATTACATATAAAAATGCATTTAATCCAATCTAATAAAGGTAAGTAATTTTATGTATGGTCAAGTATATGCATATAAATGATGCGAAGTAAAAATCAGTTTTGATGGTAAAATATGGAATTGTCTGCTTGCACTTAGGTATCTTCATTTGTGTGCTATGACAATGGGACATAATTAGAACAAATGCATTATACTCTTAACTTTTTAATGTACTTTTATTCAACCGAAATCAATGTTATTGAACCATGAATTATGATTGAGGACACAATTTATTGCGAGTGAATTTGTGGAATTAGAAGAATGCATAATGGAATAGACTTTTGTAAGGAAAAAATCAAACGCCTTTAAGAGGTAGTTAGTAGGCAACTAAAGTTTCAGTTTAACTTGTACCTCAAAAGCATAAACGACGTTAAAGTTTTGGGTGACAGTATGCGGTGCAAACTAAGCGCTTTAGCTGCTCCTGAGGTTTCTGTAGAAGAGTCACGGTTAGTATAATGGCACAAAAAGTGCTAAAATAAAGGAAGAAATCCGTCTAAAAACAGATTTTATATAAATTTGTGTTTGGTTTGTCACAGTCCTAATGAAAATGGTACCAATGAGACTAATCAACCAGCAGCAGTAGAACAAAGTGTTGAGAATAATGTTGATCCGGAAACACGTCGCAAGATGGAGTTTCTTGAGTCACTGGGTCTACAGGTTGCGTTGTAGTGTTGCTTTGGATTCTTCACGAATATTTTCGTTTTCCTTTTGTATAAATAAACATTCATTTTGATTATTTCAGCCCATAAATCTAGAGGACTTGGAACAGGGGAATTTTGATATGTCTGGGTTATTCCCGGATTACTTACTGGAAATGATCGAGGCAGATCCAGAATTATGCCCTGTATATCAGAGCTTTTTTACAGACAATAATTTTGAGGATAGTGATGAAAATCTTTTTCCTCAATTAAACAATGAGAATCAACCAAATGGTATTAATGGAGCTGCAGCTTATACTGAAACGCAAACAACTGAGCAAAGGCCAGTGGAGGAAACGGAGCCTCCAGTAAAAGTGGCAAGGATCGATAGCGCTAATAATTCGTCCACAGATGGTGCTAATGGCTCAGTGAGCCACAATGACCATTAAAAAATTCCACTTTCAGCCATACGGCAATAACGACTCATAATAAATAAGAATTGAAGTACATTTGGATTCTCTTAGTAGTCTGAATGACTATGACTTTTTCTTAAATGCATGTTTCAAAATACATACATATTAAATTAATCATCCATTTTTTCGCGGCTGAGACACGCCAAAAACAAGGAAAATTACACGTCATTTTAACTTAAGTAAACAGTCGAAACTTAAACGGGAACAGGTATCCCCAAGACGTTTGTTGTCTCATTTATACAAGATTGGCGAAGTTCTCCCTCGCTCATTTAACTTAGATAAGCAGTTAGGTTCATCATGGATACAAAATAATGTAAATGGTAAATTTGAAAAAAATAACATGAGTAAATGCTCACCATACTGTTCCCGGTTACTGGTTCCCGTATTTCAACCCCAATATAATAATAATGACTCCAGTTAGCTCGATTGGTAGCCAGTGTAGTAGTTTGTATTTGTCATTCTACCCCGAAAGCATATACATTCGAGGCAACGTGAATAACCATAATCACGATTTTTTCTGTTATTTTATACGGAACTTTAAATAAATATCACATAGCCCCATTACATGCGTACAGGCAATCAAACCATTCCACCTAGCTGGTTTTAAAAACGCATTTGTTACAGAGTTGTCAAGACTACAAACCATACAAATAGGGAAAACATACCAACCTTTCCCTAACAAGTGGCGCCCAAACCACCAGCATATCTCTAACAGTTGTTAACTAAAGCAGCTCATCACTTCGATCCGATTCAATCAAATCAAAGCTATATTAATCAACGCGGACAGGTGGAGATGTGCAATTGATCAGCAAATTGTTTTTCTACCATAATATGGGTGAACTGACATGGCTGCGGAGTGCGGAAATAAGCCATTTTCGTATTAATTCAGCTTAAATTTCTTTTAATGGTTCATTTGAAAGGATTAATGGAGTTTAGTTTTCGTTCTTTCCCATGCATCTTTGCAATTCAAGCGAGTTTATTCAGTGTGCAACTTTAAGAACAAGAGGTGTCGTATAGATATCTGTCGCTCTCACGAAGCCATGAAGTGCACTATAGTAAGTCAGAGTGAAAGGTAGGATATATTGTTAGTACGGATAGTATTTTAGTTATCTTCGAAATTTATGCTTACTGAGATACATATGCGTCAGTGAATTGCTAGTAATTGTAACAGTGAAGTAAATAAAAATATAAGTTGCATACATGTATCTATCCCGAGTAGAGTAAGTTTATTAAAATCTGAAGAATTCATGATGTGGTAATTAATTCCCTTACTTACATAAAAATATAATTGCGCCATAGATGGGGTTCCTTTAAAGTTTAAATAAAGTTTGTATGCATACATTATTTTAATTCTGGTCATTACCCCAGAAATCCAAGGTTATTGATATATTGGGTACTATATGTATGCACTATGAATTTGTAAGTAATCGCCACGTATTTGTCGTTATAACCCACTCGTTTGACACGAACATATGAGTTGGCGTATACACCGTCTTTTTCATACGTAGCTTGGCGTTTAAAATAAAAACTTCTGAAGATTACACAGACATTATGGTCATAATAGAGAGAGGGCATATAGTATTTTGTAAACTTTTGACTTTTGGTCTTCGTGGAAATGTAAATCATGAATGGTTATATTGTCAAGGTGCAACGAATAGCATAATATCGCGCGTGTTGTACTTTGAAAGGGACAACGGCAGATTCTCGTTAAATGGAAATTATTGGTAAAGTTGCGACATATTTATGTCCTGAAACCATAATGTTGAGAAAGTGAAGAGATGAAGCGTCGAAAACCATACATGTATTTAAGATATTTATGGACAAAGAAAATATAATGTTCCTTACCCTTCTCTCAGATTTCCCTGTTATACAAAACTTTATTCCTCCTTTTCTTCCAACTGCTCTCTTCTGTTTACTTTTTCCAGAAAACTCATGGAATGCTGGATACTTGGTAATATAATACGTTGGAGAGCATGACGCGATATTGTTATCAGCATAACAGTAATAGCCGTAAATATAAATATATACCCAAATACCTATGCACATATCTAGAACTAAAAAAGACTAACTAACACACAGGTAGTTTTAAGGTTTCCCAAACCGAATCTGTGAACATGTTTTTGTTGTAACGATATAAAATTCCTATAAACTATTGGAAACATTTGGTGTGATCAGCCAGTGCATTTGTTGTTTGCTTACGGACTGCTTTACAGCATTCCACTGGGCACCACTGCCACCATAAAGTCATGGAGTTTCCAGACTTCAGAGAAAGTGAAGCAATAATGTGGCGGTGGTAATGTCACTTTACAAGTTTTCAGTTATTTATTTGTAACAGAAAAACACGGCTGGAAGAAAAGATAATATGTTCACCAAGGAGGCTGAAGAATTAGTAGAATAATACGCATAATAATATTTCAGCAAGCAAGGTTCAAATTCATATTGGTACAATAGGTAAATGCCTATATCCATAATAATAAATAGATCCATTTCGTGGTCCATTCATTTGTTGGAAAGTTTTTGGAACACATCTTCTCCGAATTTCACAGCGACAGTCAGAATTTACTCTACCGCTGGTTCAATGATGTCTTTCGTCCTCCTCGAATTTAACCCTAGAAACCAGGCATTACAAAACTTGACTGTATATCATCTAAAACATGTGTGTATACAACAAGTTTGCTGCAAAGACCAGTTTCCCTTAAAATCTTCAGCGTCCAGTGCAATATAAGAATTTATTTCTGAAATGAAAAGACATAATTATTTACCATTTACTAATAAGCGGAAACTTGTGTCACCCTGAGATGTTAAAAGAGTATATTTATTTGTTTATTTACTACAAAGTGGAATTGGGATATGCCGTCTGAAGAAAGAAAGGCAGCCTCCCTCACTTTAGTCAGTACAAACACCCGCCGCTGTTGTCGGTCGTTGGATGGGAGAGAAGTATGGAAAGCTTTATTCTTTCAAGTACTGTAAAAACGGTGAAGAAAGGGCCAAGATAAAATAAAGTGGAAGGACATTCACATAATATAATCAAGAGAGTTAATTTGGTAGTTGTTGAAATATATGGACAAATTTGGAAACTCTTGCTTTCTCTCTTTCTCTTCCTTCTCTCATTTTCCGTGACATTAACTGTTTTTTCTTGTTTATGAGCAGCAATTTTAACGGCCGGAAAGTGGCTAGGTAAAAGGGAATGGCGATGGTGGCAATATTCTGAAATGAAATACAATTACTACTGCAAGTCGTAGTAGCCAAGGCGAAGCAAAAAAGGGAGAGAAATTTTGTTGTTTTACTCCTGCGTGAATGGAATGTTTGAAAGGGGTTGAAGTAGAAACATTTATTTAGCGATTTCTGCCTTTCTTGTGTGTCTTCTATTGCTTTGAAATGTCCCATTAACAACCTCTTTTATACCAAACTTGTTTTGATGATATCTTAAATACAAGAAAGCTTGTCTTTCACCATAATAAGCTGTTGCTAGAGGAGGGAAAGAAGGATTGAAAGTAAATAAAAGCCGATGATGATGAGTACTTATAACATGGTTAGAGAGACAGAATGTAACATAAAGTTTTGTTAACCCAAGGACCGCAGAAGAAACAGGGACAAAAGTGGTTTGGAGTCGGAGGGAGTATGCGGGGATGATGATGCATTTTGCCTTTCTTNCAAAAGTGGTTTGGAGACGGAGGGAGTATGCGGGGATGATGATGCATTTTGCCTTTCTTACAAGCCACTACTACCACCATTACCACCACCTGACCAAACCTCTGATGAACATATTGTGAAACTGTTAATTTCTCCTTCGACAAAAAAATAATTTATGACGTTCATAAGCAATTTCATGCTGCCAGTTTAATGGGGGGCTGAACAGGGAACATGAAGTGTATTTAGTACATTTCATGCTACATTGAAGCTAATGAAAATAAAGGATAAAGTTAAGTGTAAATATTGAGGGAAACAAAAGGTAGCATTCACTTGGATATTTTACGAGTGATTCCTATATGCGACGGGGCATTTTGATACGCAATCAATCCCTACATTTTCTATGCTGTTTGAGTTATAATAGTAACCCGGAAGTCAACATCAATCACTAAAACTTTTTAACATGTTTGTAAGCATGTCGTGATTAAATTCAATCAAAGTATATAATAGTTTTGTTTAGATGAAAGCAATTTCAACATTACTGACACAACACTTCTCATCAGCAACGGTTTCCTTCCTAAAACACAGCGTGTGATCAATTTTTGTATTTGATAGGGTCCATTGTCATAAAAAACGATGACAAAAACAATCGCGTGACATTGCTCAATTCTGCAATAAAAATCATGAAATGGCGACCGTGACAGTGACGATGACATATTATGATACTTTGTACCTGAAAAAATACTGAATTCAAATCCTGGATATTGGTATAGAAATTTCGGGATAATGACAAAAATTGAATGTCAGTAGGATCCATAAATAAAATCGTAGTCTTGCGTTATTATTACATTTATTTATTTTTCACAATAAATATCAATCCTAGTGGCCGTCAAATCTCCCTACACTAAAAATACAATACTAAAAATATAATCAAACATATTGTATTGTACTCCTGGTCAAACAAAAGAGGCATTTCAAGCCTGCTCTCACCCTATTCTAATTGAGCGCGCCTGCAGAGATGAATAGATGCCTTTGTATAATCTTGTACCGCTACAACAACTAGAAGAATCCTGAATGTGTACGTTCGGCAACAATGAGATCGGCTGAATATTGCTCGTTTATGAAAATTTGGAAAACTTTAATTAAGAACTTTTGGCAGATATTGTACACACAGTGATCTCATCAGGGGGCGAGAAGAAAATTATATGATGGTGGTGGTGGATGATGTTGTTGCCGAAAATGGTGATGAGGACTTTGATTCTTGGAAAATAACGGTGGTGGGTGGTATGATGGTCGTTGGAGGCAGTATTGTGAGTTGAATGCAAAACGTAGAGACTCTGATCGCTTATTATCCCTAGTCTTCTCGTCGTATTTTACTGTTGGTTCTCCATTCTTCCATTCTACCATGCATACTTAAGTATTCATCGAAATAATAATATTCGGATCAGATCTTCTTCCTGTGCATCAGTATCATCATCATCCTCTCTTCCTGCTTCATGTAATCATCACCTAGTAGCATCACTTGACTATCCGAAAATCCCAGAGAGAAGAAAGAAAAGTCAGCGGCGAAGCGAGAGGTGGTAAGTTTATAAGATATACAAGACTGAATGTAAGCTATCATGCTTAAAATACTCACCAGCAAAAAGAAACCAAGTCAGCGGTGAAGCGAGAGGTGGTAAGTTTATAAGATATACAAGACTGAATGTAAGCTATCATGCTTAAAATACTCACCAGCAAAAAGAAACCGAACGGCGTTGGTGATCATGGTGGTGATGGCAATGCGATATTATAGATGCAGCCGAAACGCAAGACTGAAAAGAAGAAGAAGTGGAAAAAATGGGTAAAAAGAGAGGAGAAATAGAAACAGGAAAAGTGAGAGCAGACTTTACATTGTCCCCAGGGTGCCATCAAACCGTGAAGCCCCTCTTGCAGCAGCCTCCGTGCCTACTCGCCGCACAACACTACATAAACAACCTTGATGTACTTAGGGTGGCCGCTGTTGTTGAATACAGACAGATAAATAGGGCTTCTAAATATTCATTGTATCAATTCTCAATTGGAGGGCTTTGATGAAAGAAACCGAAAAAGGAAGAGGAAAGAAAAATAGTAAATATCCTGACGACTGGATGGCATACAATGCGCAGTTGGACTTTTTCTTTTACGTGGGATGCAAAATTCTTCTATCACAGATGAGTTGAGTAACCGGCTGGTAAAATTTAACAACACATCTAACAGATAGTTAAATGAAGACTGGCCAATTAGCAATCTTAACTGAGGTATGAACATTTCTAATGGAAATCTCAGGAAATCTATTCCTTTGACTTGACCTGTAGTCAAAGTTCAGCACCTCGTATACCAGCAATTGATATTTGCTCTGCGTACCCCCAGTTCAGCACATATTCTAAAACACTAAAACTTTTTTCTCACCACTCGGACATTACCATCGACAACTTAAATTTAGCCTGTTTGGGAATACCTTTCAATCTCAACTGCTTTCACGATGCATCACCCTCACTTCCTCAAGGGTTGGTTCATTTTTTCTTTTGGAAGGTTTAGTCGTGATTATTTTCACAACTGTTACGTCTACCTTCAGTTTTCTCCACGGAGGAAATAGACTCAATATAGTACCCTCATATTTTATTTCTCTGCAAATGATCCATGTATAAACACCTTAAATATTGTTCTTCTTATACTCTTGCTTTTTATACCTTGCAATGGGCTGTTGATCCTTTTTTGAAAATCGTCGTAGATTCATTCGCAGCTTGCTTTTTTGAACATTTCGCTCATCTCAGCTACCCTACTCGGGAAAAATGGGACGTTGAAAAAGTGAATTTAAAAAAGTTATGAACTCATGACGTATGACTAACTAAGGTAAGATGTATGGCTTTCTTTCTAGGATGGTTGTTGTAACTTGCTCGATGATATTATAAACTTGCAAGTGTTAGAATGCATGATATGCGTACGTGTATGTGTTTGTGAATGATATAAAAAATCCATTGTGGTTAATGTATGATTCGTAAGTATATCTGTTTATTACCTATGAAATATAGATACATATTGTATAGTTTGTACGGTGCATTTTAAAGAAGAGAAATAAAGTTTTTTTTCTTTTATAAAGCTTTAACTTCACAGAGTTCCTTCTTGTTACAATAAGATGAACGAGTTTTGTTCGAAGGATGAATGTAAAATAAGGATGATAGCAATAATAATAATAATGTATGAAGTTGACAAAGTTGCTGGCTGGATTTGAAGGGATAACGGAAAAAGAACGTGAATGTTAACCGGAGATACGAAGATGAAGAAAGAAACAAAGAACAAAAATTATGTATTGTACATACTTATTCTCTATTCTATTCTCTCTCTCTCTTAAAAGAAAGGTAAGTGGTGGTATTCCAAGTTACCCACATACTGGCATACATTCACACACATTGGTTTAGACCTTTGGACAGAGATAGATCAACTCGCATTGAATATCATAGCTATTATCATTATTTGAAAAGTACATTATATTGTCGTTGTACTTAGTATATTCCTCATTTTATTATAACAATAACATATCCCATCATGTACTTACACTTATTGGCCAACGTAAAAAATGACATTTTGGCGGCATCGTGGTCGGAACCACGAAGTCTTTGACTGTGTGTGTGCAGTATAATAGTGGCGTAGGAGGTGTATGATACAATGATTTAAAGTACAATATGAGTAGCGTAAGTTAAAAAGGAAGAAAAGGACCTGGTGTAACTTTTTTGGTATAAAATGGTACAATCTCTCGAAAATATTTCTCCTAATGGCTTTCCTACATGCTTCATGTGTTTCGACTGTAAAACTATGGAGCAACACAGAAACACATACATACACAAATGTTTTCTCTCTCTCTCTTTGCTAGAGTCAGTCAGTCAGTTATGTTTACAGTTATGGATAAAAATGCACACGTACTTCTCCCCGAGTGAGATCCCAAAAGGAATCGGATATTTTTCACCCCGTCAAAACATGTAGATTGTTAAATGTACAAAGTACGTTATAGAGAGTGTATATACATACACACAATCTCCTTATTGCTGCATTGATACTTACCATTAGACATTTTATAGTTTAGCTTTTCCCTAAAGATGAACAAAACAGAAAAGTTTTTTGAGGAGAGCGAGAGATGCGGAGTTTTAAAAATGTCTTCACACAAGTCTTTCGTCATTTTTCAACGGAAATAATAAGAACAACGCAAAAGATGTACTTAAGACAGATCAAGAGAGACAATACAACGAAAAAAACTTTGTATGTTGGTATACTGGTATATACTGACGACGGCAGAGAGGTGGTGCTGCTGGTGGTGGTACAGGGTAGCGTTGGAGAAAGTAATACGTCCATTGGTAAATAAAATGAGGAGCGCGAGTGAACTTTGTAAAAGCATCTTTATTCTTCTGTATTTCGAAATTGTTTCCTATTTTTTCTGTTTACTTAATATACTTAGACGGCTGTTGGACTGGCTGAGTTTATTTTGAAGGAGATGTTTGCTGGTGGTCTGATAATACTTTGTTGCAGCTTCTGCTATACTCACTACATCTCGAGTACACAATTGTACTGTTTTCCTTTCTCCTTCATCTATTGTTTGTTTCCCAAATTGACGATTTTTCACTGACTTTGAAAATTGTGTTGGAAAACGAGAATAAAATCACCAGAGAGTTAACTAGTCGTTGAGGGACAGAGAGAAAAATGGGAGTCGATTTTTTACCCAGGTCAACGAAGGGAAAAAAGAGAGAAAAGAGAGAAAACGACTGAATGGGAAAAGAAACGAAGATGATGATTACATTGAAATGGATTGTTGGAGGGTGGGATGGGAGAGCAGCAGCATAAGTTGTAAAAGTAGCGTCAAAAGGAGGATGGGATAACAAGAAACGAACAGATTTTCATGAACTTCATTGTATAACATCATACAATTTCACAATCAGCTTCAAAGTAATGATCAAAATAACTGAAAATGGAGAAAATTTCGTTGTGTGTGCTCTCTTTCGGTTCGCCGTACTTGAAAGTTGGAACGGTAATTTGTTTCCCCTTTTCAATACTGACACGTAACCACCAAACTGTTTGCATTGTCTGTGGCAGTATCACCTTCATAGAATATTTTAATAGGAGTGAGGTACGTGAATTTATATTTACGGTTACATAGCAAAATTACCAATGATAAAAATAGATTAAATTTACTCATACCAAACGGTACCAGGTTATACGCGAGCTTTCATAAGTTTTCTTTTCAACTGACATTGTCAAGCAAAGTTGCATGGGTACTTGATTTGTCAAAAAGTGTGAAAAAATAATTGAATTTGATATATCATCCATGTTCAAATCCTCTGCAGTTGTCATAAACTACTGTAGAGCTGCTGAATACTGATAATAATAATAATAACAATAAAATAATACCAGAAACAACAATCCAGATTATTATTGTCATTGTTAGCGAGAAACGCGGTTGTATAGAAATCGTAGTACAATAACAATAGAATAGTGAAATTCATGAACAGAGGAAAAAATAATATGCTCTAGGCAGGCAGCCTGGAACGAGAAGATGTCATCACTATAGTCGTATACCCACCATCTCCTAGCGATTTTCGAGAGCCAAAAAAGTATGAACATACATATACACATTTATAAGGAATACAGTAATAATAATAACAATATTAATATCTTGGTGATAGTATTATGATTAATAATAGAGAAAATTGACATTTCGCTTGTTTGTCACAAGGAAAACAACAACAATGGCATCACTGAAGCATTATCAATGAATGGCTTGTGTACAATCATCATCGTCATCAAAAAGTAATAATAATGCGTGTAGCGTTGCATACTTATTAAATGGAATCATGGCCTAAGGCTGTGAAAGCTTTTCACTTTTTTCCATTCTCTGCTTTTCATTTATTTTAAAGTACATATAACGAACGCTTCCTGTTGAAGATCAGGTGGATATATAATACGTTGTTTAATGGAATACGTATCTTTCATCGTTCATATTATGTATTTTCATGTGCATATCCCTAACGTGAATGGATGGGTGGACAAATCGCTGGCGGGGTCAGTGAGCGAGAGAAGAAAGACGACAACAAGAGTTTTTTTTGAAAAGGTAGTAACGATGAAGATGCTGATGATAAGCAAAAATGTCGGCATGAGACAAAAAAGTAAGGGATTTTTTTATATGACGGGGATGTCATCAAAACGAGGTTTAAGGAAGTCTTCAAATTTTCCATCATCTTTTCTCTTTTGGCATGGTGGCACATTATCATTGGGATCGTAAAACATTATCATCATCATTAGTGCACCGTTATTTATACGGATGTATTTCCACTAAATTCGTCACAGACCAAGTTATACGGCGTTTTTTCGTGTGCAGAGAAATAATATAAAGGATGAATGTATGTGAACGTGATAATATTCTCGTGTGTAGTTTTATTTTGCTCTGTGTGTAATTCTAAATGAAGGGAAAACGTGCAACAGAGAGGAAACAATAGCTGCAAGCTATAATAACATGACCACATAATCAGACTTCCTCGTTTCTCCTTTCTTCTCGGTCTCTCTCTCTCTCTCTCTTCGTCTCTCTTGTTAAAAATGAAGAGTGAAGAGAGAAAAACGAGCCACAGCGAGAATAAAGGAAAAAATTGACTTAAACTCCCCATTTTTTCATCCATTCCACCATAATAATAAGAATAATCGTTCTCTTTTTTTTACAAAGCTCCTTTTTACAATCCTTTTTTTCAATTTCCCTCCTTTCTCCGTCGTTCATTCAATCTACCTGCCCTCACTTTATTCTATGTAGTTAAATAAACAGCATCACTTTTAAACAGTATTAAATAAAAAAGAGCTTAATACAATCGACTTGCATTCTATATGTTTTTTACATGAAAGTAGGCACATGTACACATCTGCCACAAAATTTACTTTTGATGCATCAGACATGTTTCCACATGTTTCATGTATCACATCCCAACATAACTTGATTATCTGCTGTATGTTTTGTATACTGATTCAAAAATATATCACCTCGCATCAACTTTAGAAAACGACATAATACAAACACATGCAACATGATTGCAATTTCACATATTGCGAAATATTAATAATAATGGCAGCAGCCACAAGGACGACAAACAATGTACCATAATTAAAAA